>VZZY01023217.1:138-46408 GCA_013400335.1 Eurystomus gularis | reverse complement strand
GCTGGTGAAAGGGCTGGAGAGCATGCCCTATGAAGAGCGATTGAAGGAACTGGGTTTGTTTAGTCTAGAGAAGAGGAGACTGAGAGGAGACCTCATTGCCCTCTACAACTACCTAAAAGGAGGTTGTAGCGAGGCTGTGGTTGGTCTCTTCTCTCAAATTAGTAATGATAGGACGAGGGGAAATGGCCTCAAGTTGCGTCAGGGGAGGTTTAGATTAGATATTAGGAAGAAATTCTTCACTGAGAGGGTAGTTAGGCACTGGAATGGACTGCCCAGAGATGTGGTGGAGTCACCATCCCTGGAGGTGTTTAAAGAACAAATAGATGCAGTGCTTGAGGATATGGTGTAATGGTTAGAGAGGATATGGTGTAGTGGTTAGAGTGATGCTAGGAGAAGGTTGGACTTGATGACCCTGGAGGTCCTTTCCAACCATAACGATTCTGTGATTCTGTGAACTGCAGAAGCGAACTATCTCTGCTGCACTGGTGGTGTTTAAGTAACCTTCTGTTTTGGTGGGGTCTTACAATTACAACAATGCTTTCCTGTTCTTCCTGTAACTTCTAGTTCTAAATCACTTGTGCATCTCTGAATCCTAGACTTCTCCATCTCATGATAGTGATGTTCAAAGGATATATTGTCTTCTTTTTTTGATGTTCAGGTGCTGAAAATGCTTTTCAAATGTTTTATGGACCTTTCTGTTTCTAAGGCACTTTAAACTTCAACTATTTTAAGCAATTGTCCTGATGTTTTTTTTAATTCTTTGGAGGCTTTTTTCCTTTCAGAAGAAGCTTCTTCCCTGCCCCGTGTTTTCAAATGATCTACAGCAGAGCTGGAAATATTTGGCTTCTGTAATCTGCTAGTTGTGCAACCAAGGCATACACAACTCCTCTAAAATAAAATCCATTTCTATCTCCACCTCTTTCCTACTGGCTGTTACTTCTGGTTGTTTCTAGTTTGGTAACCACAATATTTTACAGCTCTCTCACCTTTTGCCTTTTTGTGTTACTTTTCAAGCAATTTCATGCAAGTGTTTACATTCCTGAGTCATCTGGTGGAAGTGTTGCCTTAGATCTCATTTTCCTCCTTGCAAAACCCTCACTGTGCTGCTCTTTTACGTAAATTCATGCAGTACGTAAATTCATGCAGTATGTGCTCTCACACTGTTATTGCTAGACAGATGGAATATACTAGTATAAGAAATGAATTTTATTGGAGAGATCTATCTTGGATTTGTCCAGGCAGAATTCTCACTGCTGTTTCTGATCATACCGCCAAGTGGTAAAACATTGAGATTACTACGAATAGCAGCCAGTGTCCAATTGTGGGCCACCTTGACTTGCATTTAATAGTAACCTATTTTACAGAGAGCTTCATTGGTTTTAGTGGTATAGTCATCTACTGCCTACCTATTTCTGCAATTGGATGCATTTGGATATTTGTTCATGGATGCATTTAAAGTTACCGATCAAGGACTGCTCCTCAAAGGGAACTAAATCCAGACACTGGGTTTGCAGTAGTAAGTATCAGGAGAAGGACTGAGCTCTATGAAAGAGATATACATATACTTGAATCTGCATTAATTATACCTTCTGCCTTCAAACTGAGCTGAGGGAAGTTGAAACGCTTTAGGCTAAAGGGTGCCTCCATGTGTTCCTGGAGGGGCTGCACACACAAGTGTGGTATTATGAACAGACTTAAGTCCTGCTGTTCAATTTTACTTTGTCTGCCTTCTGGTCACCATCCTCTGAAAAGAAAGATGCCAGTGAAACTGATAGAGGAGAGGTCCTGAAGGAGTGTAGTAAGCTACAACTGTTTCAGGCACATAAAAAAAAAAATACAAGGTCCAATTTCAGATAATGCTCATTTAAGTTAGATTTCTTGAACCCTGAGGCATCCTGTTTGCTTCTTAATAAAACAGATACGTGCTATACTAAGAAGCTTTGCAGGGACCTGGCAAAACAAGGCAATGGTGCAATGCATTATAGGTCAAATTGATTGTTGATGTATTCGACTTAATATAAAACAGAAGGAATAATATGTGCTGTATACATTCTGCTTTGCTAGCTTCAGAATTAACTGCAGTCCACAAATACAAAATGGTTTGGGATCATTAAGAAACACATTTACAAGCAGGTTGTGGAACAAACAGGGTAAATAATACTTGATGTCAGTCACCCTCATTGGAAAGCAGTGTGTGCTCTTAGCCTGCTTCTGACAAGAGAGTAGAGATGGAGGTGGAAGAAGCATAAATAATTAGTGGCATGGAAAAATCCTGCTAAGAGGAGGTGTGCAAAGCCTGGGAGCATTCTCCTGGAGACAAAATGAATAGAATGAACCCCTGAAGAAAGCTTCAAAATGGATTAAGATGTATATGAGTTGAATTGCTGGGTGAGAGAAGTATTAGCACTTTTCTCTACTGTCTCGTGACTGCAGAATAACCCTTTCAGTTATATGGTCAGTCATATGTTTATGCAAGAAATGCTACAGGCAGACAGGAGAATAATGGGCAACAGATAAGGACAGTGAAGGGGGAAGCATCCTCACAGAGTTCAAAGTGGAATTTGAGCCAGCAGTGTAAGAATATATCTGGTTATGTTAATGCAGGCAAGAGCTGCAGCACAGAAGCAGCAGCATTGTCTTTTGGGGGGATTGTGGGTTGGCAAAATTTTAGCGAACCTGAAACAGCTGAGAAGAATACCTGGTGTCTGTAGTTTCATTGTCTAAACCCTACAACCTTAAGCTCTGCAACTTCCCTGCAAGCACCTCCAGGTACCAACTGGGTCTTGCTACTTGGGTCTCCTGACCTGGTGGGGACTCAGGGAGGTACTTAACCCAGGTTGAAGGCTGCAGATGTTTTGTAACTTCCTTTTTCCCTTGTATAACACATAAATCAAATAAAGTTCCTTGTTTGGCAAATAATGCTATGTACAGCTGAGACTTTTTCCACAGAAAAAATATGAAGGTCTATATTGCTTTTTAATAAAGCAATTTTCAATTTAGAGGTGTGAGGGTAAGTGGTGTCAAAAATGGTATCTGTAGGATATATGTTCAGCATGGTCAATGTCATTACAAAATGATGAAAGATGTTCTTACAGATATGAGAAATTATGGGAAAGTTTAGCCTGATGGTACTTCAGGAGTTCCTTAGCTTAGGCTTGGTTTCAAGCCAGAGAAGACTTATGTATCTTATTTTTTGAATGAGTTTGTCCTCTTTTTTTTTCTGTGATATGAGTGACTTTAGGCAGGTGTAGTTTTATTAGATTTAAAGTGTCAGTATCTTTATACCAGAGAACATAAGACCTCTTGAAAACCTCTGAATATTGCAACTGCAATTACAGAGTTTTTTGTTTTGCTTTTCATTTTCTGTTGTATGTAACAATGATATTAGTTTAAACAATTCTGCTGCATAACAAAAATAGTTTTCCTTGTTTCAGATATTAACAAGATCCTAGCAGCATTTGTCTTTTGGTTTATATTTAGTCTTGTTTCAAGGGTACTGAAGAGTTATCAACCATATTACTTTAACACATGAACACTTCTGTGGCATAACAGCCAAATTAAATATCTAATTCCATTAAAGCTTTTATTAACATCCACACAAGAAATCACTTAGTTTTTTATATAATGATTCATAACTGTTTAGGAATTGGTGTTCTTTGCAATAGTGTCTTTAATCACAACTGTCTGCTGTTCTGATATGTACATAATATGTGCATGATACTGTAGAAGTTACTCTAGAGCACTGAGAAAATGAGATAAGGGTATGTTGTTTGGTGATAAAGTTAAGTACCTCTAATAATATTGTCAGAGCTGCTATATTAATCCATTTGACCTACTTTTACCTATAGCAATACTTTTACCAATAACAATCTGTAATACCACTACATAAAACACACTGGCTTCTCATGATGCTAACAAGTCACTGAAGACATTTCTTTAGCATAAGATGTCTTTATGTACTGTAGCTGAAAGCTGCCTAAGACTAAACATCCACTTAAGTTACATTATTGCTTAGTGGAGAGCATTGTGAAAGATCTCTCACCATGTCTCTGTCTTGGACCTTCTTCATGAGGTCTGTTTTTCGAGGCTCAGTATATCTTAAACCTCTAACAGCAAAAGTTGGGCAACAGGGGCCAGATTTTGCTGCAGGGCTAAATTAGCTTCTCAGTTCTCTTGCTTGCTCCAAGAGAAGCTAGGTGACCACCAAATGGGGTAGTTTTTGAGCAGCAGCAGTGTCTTCCTTAAGTATCCTGATGCTGGCTCCCATGCAGCATGTGTGCTGGGAGCTGGGGTGGTCGCTGGTCTTGTCACCTCTAGAAATGGGAAAAGACTCTGGGCTGTGTTACGACTTGGGAAAGGGGCAGGAGTTGAGAGCTATCCCTCATGCTAGGAGATCTCCAAGCCACAGTTAGAGAGCAATGGTGGGCAGGGAAGGATGGGGTGAGTGTCCTGGGACACTGCTATTTGCCTTTTTCAGGAAGTCTGATTGCCCCAGGATGGCGGAAGTCAGTACTGGGAGCTGAGTTGGTGGGTCTGGGGCAAGCATTGTTCTCCAGTTCTTTATGGAGCTCCTGCTAGAGAGAGTGATGTTTCTAACTTGTATCTTCCTCCAATGGAAGCAAGACCACTATAAAATGTGGGGGACTATGTGCTTTTTCACCTTAAAATTTAAACTATGAAATAATTTGATATAGAAGCTTCAACCTGTTAGATAGCAAGTTTTCACTATATTAGTATTGCTACATTTTCTAAGTCATAGTAGAGCTGCTTCAGAAGGTATTAAGTTACGTAATTTTATTCTATGAAATGGGTAAGGTATAACATAACTCTCAGAGCTGATGAGCACACTATGCATGTTGTGGCTCTACTGAGCTGAAATAGTAGTAGATGGTTCACAGGTCTTTTTAAATACACAAACACGTTACATTTTGTCTGTAAACTGCCCAGGTGCTTGTCTAAGATGCCAAGACTCCTCACAGGGATGCAAGCACCACCAAACACTTATTTGCTTATTTTAGCACCCCCACCTCTCCTTTAATAACCACAAAAAACTGTTCATTTTTTAAGCCTAAAGCAGAAGAGGTGTCACTAGTAAATACTTAATGCCTCAGGAAGAAAAGAGCTACAGTAAGCCAAGGACATTAAATCATATCTGACATGATGCTGCCTCTGGATCCAGTGGAGAAGAACATTAGAGAAAACTTTTACTGTAGCATTATTTAGCAGCGGGTGTTGCTGTAGTGCATGGCATTGTTTGGCATGGCTCTTGCATGGCATTGTTTGCTGTGCTGCATAGATCTCAACTTGCCTGAGGTGATGAAATTTGGGATGAGGCTGTTGTGGAGGTTAAGTCCAGAAGATCAAGGTCAGAAGTCAGAAGGGAGATGCACAGAGGTTTGTGCTTCAGACATTTTTTGCAAGGCCTGGAATTGCAGCAGAGTGCATGTGCCTTTAAGGACTGTGGAACAAATATCATTGTTAATGCTTAAATTTGGAGTGGCAACGTCTGCGAAACAGAACATTCGAAAGAGCCTTTCATCCAAAGGGATAATCTGACTTCTGAGAAGCATTGAAAACCCTCAAGTCCTACTCACATTAATGCAGACAGAGGAGGTACTTCAGTGGCACTGTAGATGGCTGCCCATTAAGCTGTGTGACACTGCCATGGGAAACGATAGAAACTAAAAGCTGGTGGCAAGGGAAAGGGACTGTCAAGGATTATATAATGCAAAAAAAAAAAATCATTGCTTGTACAGAAGGTCTTTGCACAAAACATCAGCAATGCCTGTTCTATAGAAGCATGGGCACAGGTACAGTACTCTTCCCTAAGCAATTGCTCATGGCTACTAATGGTGACAGGCCATGAGGCCAGGAACATCTTACACTTGATCTGATTTTGTATGTATATCTCCTCCATGTAAGTAAAAAATAAGCTAAAAGGCTGTATTTAACAATATCTTGTTGAGCTGATAAGATGATAGCAGTTAGTTCTACAGATCTTTGAGTAATGGTTTCATGATTATAAAACCGATATTGAGCTATTCTCGTTGCGCTGGTCTATTGAGAGATAAGGCCTGTTAACTATTTTACCTCTACCAAGAATTGAGTTTCATGAGCTGAGAATACTAAGTTTTCAACTAGTTCCTGTTGGTTCTTCAGCTACTTGATAGGTATTGACAGAATTGCACACTCACAAGGCCCTGCTTCAGCTATGCTTAACTCCAGTGGCTGTGGTGCTGGGCTTTTTCATGGCAGCAATAAAAGCATCTCTTAACAAAACCAAAATGTTTAACTGATAAAAATACCAATGGACTATATGCTTTGTGGCTCACTAAAAGGCACTCAGAACGCTTTCCTCTAGGCTAAGAATTTGAAAAGTTGCAGGCCTGACTGACAAATGAGTTTGCTTTAGGGCAGCTGTTTGGAGATTATGAATGCTGTGTAATATGCCAATGCAGTGATCTGGGTTGTCTCTAGTAACTGTGCTGCATATTGAAATGATTCAGCACTAGATCTACGAGAGTTTGGGAAATGTCTTGGTACAATAGGAACAACGTAGGATGTTATTTTCCTTTTTCTTTTCTCATCTCTTGCTTTCCAGGACAGACTGTGCTATACAGCTGTATTTCCACATCACTGATCTTGAATCTCTACTCTTTGAACATTAGGGATGTTCTTTGTCTTTATTGTGACAACAAAAACTGAGTAAGGCTTAGTTAGGGGAGGCCAGACTGGACAAATATAACTCATGCATTTAGTGAGCTCAGGAAAGAGAGCAGCATTATGAAAAGGGAAGGGAGAGAAGTATAAAAAATGGGAGAGAGCAGGAAAAGAGCATAAGCTGCATGTTGATGAAGCCTCAGCAGCATGAGTAGCAGAAGATTTTCAAGTGCTTGTAAATAATCATTTGAACAACACTTTCGTGTCCTGTGGACAAGCAGATGACTTAAGGTCTGCACTGATCCTGGGTGCTATGGCCAGTGTCTGCAGTGCAGCAGACCATAAATGGGTGACTATTTTAACATAAGACAAAGCATTATGCTCATGACATCTCTGTGATGCCTCTTGCAACTGCTGTGCTTGTCCCAGGGTCATGCAGGCTGCTGTTTCCTCCAGGGAGGCCTCTGTGTGCCCTTCCTCCTCCTTCTCCTCCTCCATACCCCAGGATCCTCTCTGGGGGACATGACCACATCCAACTGCTACCTCTCAGACGTGGGACCCTGAGCATCCTGCCCAACTCTCACCCTATGGTAGTGTCTTCTTCCTTCCCTGTTTTTACTTCAACTCCAGCATATCCCATTTTTGATACATACTGTCCTGTTTTCTGCCAAACCAGGATCCTTCAGTCTTTGCCTGCCAGATGAGTCTGATTCTGTTTCCTTGTTGTCCCATCCTCAGCATTCATTGTGCCACTGCATTGCTTTCTGATGCAGAGGTCACCCCTATCCTTCTCCCTCCATCTTATTTCAACTATTTCTTTTATTTTCTTCTCCAAATGGCTTTTTCCCATCTTCTTCCTCACTGCCACTGTTTCTGTTGGAGACAGGACTCCCTTTCTACCTGCTCCCAAACAAAGAGGAGATGTTTGTCCATTGACATGCCCTGGGAACTTGAGAATGCTAGGGGAATGGTCTTGTAGATACTTTGGTAACATTACTTTCAGTATCTGACCTAGAAACTACATCAGTCTGAAGCAAGATGGAACAGCAAGTTGAATTTTATCCACTTGGTGAAAGCTGCATAAGGAACAAAATGCTGTTTTTCTTTTCCGATGCTTAAATTTTGGCTTTTTTTTTTGTGCTATAGCATTTGAAAAGAAGAGGCTGTTCATTGTAACTCTCTTTAGCATCCTGTCATCTTCATTTACCTGAAACGTTGTGCAGTGCTTTGTTGTCTTTGTGCACCTATGCTGGAATCTCATCATGTTAACCTGTGGTCTTCTGCTGCAATACTGTAGGTTTTTAGAACTTAGACTTTTTCTGGATGACACACAAGACAGGGCAATTCAGGACAAGGGAAAAACTGTCAAAACTCATGTGATCCTATTACTATTAACTTTTGAGGTAAGTAACCATTGATGGTCTCATGCTGGCTTCTAAACAAGCCTTCTTCAGGACCTTCTGGCTCAAATTCAACAGCAGGTGTGTCCCTGTGTCTCTTTTAGAAAATACTGTTTCACCTTGGAATATAAAAAGGGATCAAAGGAGGAAACTTGCTTCCTGGGAAATGTGGTCACCATCTCACTTCTGCTAGCTTCACTAGTTTTTACTCCAAGCAGAGGCAAAACAAAATGGATTTTTTCTTTTCCTTTTTTTTCGAGGAAAACAGTTTCACAGGAACTAGCAACCAAGTTTTGGAGCAATGTGCTCCTGCTGACTCTCTGCAGGATGCTATGCTACCTTGTTTGCCTTTTGCTGGCAAGCTGCCATACCACAAAGAGAATTTCTGCCCATTTTTAAAAGAGAAAAGCATCATTTGCTACTGTGCAGATAAATATAGCACATGACATTAGCTTACTCATGTAGTCCCTCAGCTGAAGGCCCAGATAAGTTGTGTTTATGGCCCTGCTCTTTTTAGAAGGCCTTTACAGATCATCAGTTTTAATAAAGGATGTTGGGAGCAGAGGTGGGGGAATGTCAAGCATTCCCTTTTTTAACTTTTTCTCCCTTTTTTTTTTTTAAGTTCCAGGGCAACTTAATTTACTTTCACACAAAATGTCTTATATCAAGGTTTGATGCTGTTGGTTTTTTTTCTTTTTCCCTTAAAAAGATCTGCAGCCTTATTTCATGGAGGACTGATTTTTGCACTACTATAGATCCTTTAAGTGAGGTTAACTTTGTCATATGTTAGTGGAAATGGTTGTACCTCTAAGATATTGAATATTCTGCAGAACTATGTTTTAATATTATTTTGTGGCATAGAGGGAATCTATAATAATTCATACAGTACACAAAATATACAAATAGGAAGATTTCTGTATAGTGGAAGTGCATTGTTCTTGTGAAGGTTTTGCTAGCCTTACTACAATATCTTTATGACAGAAAAAGGCGGGGGAACCAACAGTAAGTGCTTTTTAAAGTTATCTTTCCAACTGCATTGAAACATGCCAGGCATGGTGGCAAACAATTCTGGTTATAGATAGGAGTTTCACTAGCAGGAAAAAAGGCTGCCCTGAGGGAAGGTGACCCAACGGCAAAATGTCCTGGAACACAGGAAAATGGAAAAAGCTCTGTGTGCCTCACTCCTCTGTAACTTATGGGGCACTGGCAGAGGGTGCATCAGTCTCTGCAGCACCAAGCTCAGCAAGTCCTCAGCCCCAACTGTTTCTACAGGTCACCATGACTACACACAAGTAGGTAATTTATCTCCAGTCCCTATTCCTAGCCTTCTGAAATGTACTCTCTACCTAAAAGGGACCATAGTCCTTACAGTGATATACCACAGTGTGACTATTCAGCACATTGGTGAGCAAATATTTACTCTACAGGGGATGCTGTGTTTGTCATTCAGTTCGAGTAATTAAGGGGTTTGGAAATTCAGTGGTTGAAGTCTGAATTTGACCAGGATACTCAGGGTAACTCTGAGTTTCTGAGATATGATCAAGGGATCTGTAATCGTTGTTTGTACTTGGTAGGAAAAAAGTGATGGAGAAGGATTAAATACTTTTAGATGAAAGTGATGTCCCATGATATTTGAATGTTAATCTGCTGAAATTCAAGGGAATATCTTCAGTAGGCAATTCCCCAGAGACATGGACCTAGCTTTTTGCAAGAAAATGCAGTACATCTAGTTTCAGTTGCAAAGCTGAGGGAAACATATAGAAATTGAAGAAAAACAGATTATATTTAACCATAACATGAATTTCAATGTCACTTTAATAACCTTCAAAGACAGTGGTTAGAGCTGATGTGAAGATTAAGTTGATTATGAATAGTCTTACTGCAATTCTAATGCAAGTGCCCTGGATCATTTCACTCAGTACATTATCAGCCCTTCATTTTACTCACCTAAATTTCAGAACAGCTGAAATATTACTCAAAACACTCTTCTAAATTAACTCTAATATTTCTTTAGTTCTTAAAGTTAGCTTTCAATTTTAGTAAATCAGAATTCGAACTCCTTTTCACACTTGATCCTTAGTACAGTACCAAATCTTATTCATAAGCATTAAGATAATGTATGTCCTTCTCAGAAGGTGTATTTAGAGTTCTTTTGTGTGAATATGAAGTTAAAAATCTGGTAATAAAGTAACTTTTAATTTTTCTCATTAGTGAAGTCTACTTGCTGGGATCACCAAGGAAATTTGTTAATGTAACATCACTAACATTTTTGTATCAAAAATAAATGAATATTTAAAGAATCTTATTTCCGGAAACATGAAAATAAGGTTTAACTTACCTACGCTCTCAACTGTATTAAGACTAATCTTTCAGTTTTTTGTCATCCCCTTTAAAATCATATACAAGTTTTCTGATTCAAGGGACTTCCTAGATTAGTCCCACGTGTGTAAAGTTTTTATTTAAAGAACACAACTCAAACCCCGAAAAAATTACTTTAGCCACTAGTTTAGACTGTGTATAGAGAGCAGGTTTTTATGGTAAGGATTATTCTGCTTATATTCAAACCACTTGTTTTGCTTAAAGAATAGAGCATGCCTTTTAAGTGTCTTTATAGATGAAGTATCCAGTGCATCCACATAGAACCAATACTGTGTCATATGAAATAGGAAAATCATCTGAATTTGGTAAAGAATGTTTTCTTCTATGAACCGGCCTATAGGGCTTGGATTTATGTTTTATTATTTCCTAATCAAAGTTCTATAGTTTTTCATTTTTAGGATGGAACTATCACAATCAGAATAAAAATATCTACGGATTTTTTTCCCATAACTAGAGTTTTGTTTTTACCTGACACCCTGAAATTTACAACTGCTAAAACTGGACCTAGAGTGCTGGGGTGAAAGGAATGACCTGGATGTTTGACTTGCATTCTGTGACATCAGAGTCAGCTGAACTGTCATATTCTAGCTTGAGAAAATCTGTAGGCGTTAAATGATTTACCAGGGCAAATTTTGTCCTTGAACACAAAATTACCTTTCACTCTTGTAAATTTCCCTTTTACATTATATCCCATCTCCCTGCCTCTGTATTGAGCCTTTATCCAACAGATGTACATTTTTATCAGTGAATGTGAAAAAAATGTGTATCTGCTGTGTTCAGGCAATGACTGATATTTGACTGGAAAAATACCCTTAACGTAACATTGCTCAGGAAATGCATCTCTACAGGCTGCTGTATTAGCTGTGGTGTAAGAGCCTGAAGGAAGGGCCTCCAGAGTATACTAAGAGCAATATATTTTGACTTTAAATGTATATATCACATATATTTTCACATTAAATTGCCCTGTCATATTTTCTAGGAATATAGGATATGGGTTCCCTAAGGGAAGTCGGGAGGGACTGCACTAAACTAATCACTGGATTTTAAAAAAATATAGTTGCACACATTAATTTCCTATGCAAATATTGCATGCTGAGTCTACCCTACTATCCTTATTTGAGTAAATTTTATTTCACTAGCTCAAGTTAAGCCCCAAGACATTTAGCTGTTATGAAAAGTATATAGTTCAGAAAAACATCAGTTCAGGTTAGGTTGATAAAGTGGGGAGAGAGGGAAACTTTACTGATTTGGTGAAAGCACCATTTTCTTTTCAGATGCCGTTACACACACCTAATGCGAAGGAAATGCTCTTTGAATTCATGGAAAATAGAAACATCAGAAGTCAAGTTTCATGGTATGTCAGTGAAGGGTACAAAGTAATCTTTTTCAGCACCATTTCTGCTAGTTTAGAGGGAGGTCTTTGTAATATTTTTCTTTTTTTTTTCCAAAATAGATTAAAGATAGAGAAATCAAGACTCTTCCAGCTCTACCAAAAAGATATGTTCAGGGCAGTCAGTGGCTTTTTGAGCTTCAGTGGCAATCTACTGGCTGACGTGGGAGGACTGGAGGGAAATGTTTTAGTTCTTTGAAGCCACTGATTCCCTTCCGGACAATTGTGCACTGCACCTTCAATTCTGCAAAGGTTTTCATACAGCAATTTCTCCATCTTCATTCTTCCTGGGCTATGTCAGCTGCTGTGTGCATGGTATCACTGTATCACATAGAAGTAGCATACACCTGCTGGAAATGTCATTCTTCAACTTCTTTTGTGACTACCTGGGACAGGATAGTTGGTAGAGTAATTATTCTTTTTTTCTCTAGATTAAAATTGCTAATTGACTACTGCTGTGAAAGTTGCTCTGAAATATTACATAGGACTGCTTTAAGGCTGAGGTTGTCCCAGTTGATATCCAACTAAGTTTCATTGCAAATAAAATTGCCTGCAACAGGTATATGGAATGTCTTTGAACAAGCTGCTTTGGGAATTTTTCTCTTAAAATTCCGAACTGTTGTGAGGGGATGTTGTGGTTTAACTCTAGCCAGCAACTAAATACCACACAGCTGCTTGCTCACTCCTTCCCCCTCCCAGTGGTATGGGGAGGAGAACTGCAAAAAAAGACTCATGGGTTGAGATAAGAACAGTTTGATAACTTAAATAACATAAATAGTAATAAAAACTATAGTTGTAATGAAAAGGAATATAACAAAGTTAAACAAAACCTAAGGAATACAAGGGATGCATAGTGCAATTGCCCACCAGCTGCTGACTGATGCCTGAGCAGTGATCTGCCCCACTCCCAACCCCCCAGCCAACTCTCTTTCCTTTACTGAGCATGACATTCTATGATATGGAATATCCCCTTGGCTTTTTCAGGTCAATGGCTGTGCTCACTACCCAGCTTCTTGTATTCCTGCACACTAGTAAAACACGTGAAGTTAGGAAATCCTTAATTCCTTAGCAACAACTAAACACACCAGCATATTATCAGCATTCATCTCCTACTGAATCTGAAACAACACTGTTCTAGCTACCAAGAAAAGAAAATTAGCTCTATGCCAGCTGAAACCAGAACAGGAGAAAAAGGGAAAATTACTGCAGAGTGGTCTTCCCCTTTTATCTTCAAGAAAATGTTTGAAGACAGTACTTTTTTCAGAGAACAAGCTTATAGACTGTTTCTTCAGTGAAGTAAAAATTTGTCAAAGATGGAATATCTGTATTTAAGTGTTTAACATTGTGTTTCTGATTCTTGATTCAGTATCATTTAAAGGGCACACTAGTTGCCTCTGATTGTAAATTTCCTTACATCAATATGTCACTAAAGGTGAACACTAAAGCAAGGAAACTGAATTGAAGTCAGTGGGAGGCTTTAACCATAGATGTTTAAAGACATTTTGAAAACTCCTCTTCCCACTTCCTCTGCTCTTCATTGTAATTCTCATTTATTTAAATTATCTGAGTGGAACATCACATGTGTGTTTCATTGTCAGGATGTCCTGGGACTGTGAATCAGGAACAAAGAAAGATTTTACACAACAGACTGGCTATAAAATACAGAGATGGCAGAGTGTCTTGCTGTGTCACTTATTAAAAGCCTAAACTAAACTCACTGATCTTCTGAACCATGCTCAACAGTTTGCCTTGATAATAGGGCTTGCTTGTGTCCCTGTAGTGAAAGGGTAGTTGCAGGGTTGGCAACCCCAAGCTATGCTGCTGAGTTTCTCAGCAGAGTTTGGATGGGAAGGGCATTGACCATCTTCCTTCACTTGACCCAAAGATTTCAGTTGTTCTGACTTTTTTTTTTCAATTCTTCTTCTCCTTCTCTCTCCTGTAGTGCAGCACAGTGATTCTCAGTCATTGCTGTGAATGAATGTGACTACATTTTCTTCAGGATACATACTGAAAAAGCCAAAATTTGCAGCTCATGAGAAATTCATGTCATTCTTGATATCAGGGTAGAATGCTAGTTTTCTAAGGAGAAATAATCTTATAGCTCTGTACTTTTCTGCAATATCTCCAGTGAGTGTTTTGTCACCCACCAAAGATAAAAATGCATGCTCAGGCATGACTTGGGAGGAGCTGGTCAAGGAGTTAGGGGGATGGATGAGATGGAATCACAGAATCATTATGGTTGGAAAAGACCTTTAAGATCATCAAGGCCAACCATTATCTATCTCTACCAGGCCCACTCCTACACCATATCCTTGAGCACCATATCTAGACAGCTTTTAAAATACATCTAGGGGTGGTGATTCAATCACTTCCCTGGGCAGACTGTTCTAGTCTTTGATAACACTTTCAGCGTAGAATTTTTTCCTAATGTCTAACATAAACCTTCCCTTATGTAACTTGATGCCATTTCTTCTTGTCTTATCAGTTGTGACTTGAAGAGACCAACCCCCCACCTCACTAAACCTCCTTTCAGGCAGTTGTAGAGAGCAATAACGTCTCCCCTCAGTCTCCTTTTCTTCAAGACTAAACAACCCCAAGACTTATTCTTGAGATCCTTCACCAGCTTTGTTGCTCTTCTCTGGACCCGCTCCAGCACCTCGATGGCTTTCTTATACTGCAGCACCCAAAACTGAACACAGTGCTCAAGGTGCAGCCTCACCAGTGCTGAGTACGGTGGAACAATCACTTCTCTAGTCCTGCTGACCACATTATACCTGATGCAAGCTATGTTGCCACTGGCCCTCTTGGCCTCCTGGACACACTACTGGCTCATGTTCAGCCAGCTGTTGATCAACACCCACAGGTCACTTTCTGCTGAGCGGCTTTCCAGCCCCTACTCCCCAAGTCTATAGCTTTGCATGGGGTTGTTGTGGCCCAAGCGCAGGACTCGGCACTTAGCCTTCCTGAAGCCCCTATGATTGGCCTCAGCCTATCGATACAGCCTGTCTAGGTCCCTCTGAAGAGCTTTCCTACCCTCAACCAGATCAACACTCCCACCTAACTTGGTGTCATCTTCAAACTTATTGAGGGTGCTCTCAACATCCTTGTCAAGATCATTGACAAAGGAATTAAACAGGAGCAAACCCAGCACTGAGCCCTGGGGAACACCACTTGTGACTGGCTGCTGACTGGATTTAACTCCATTGACTATCACTCTCTGGGTCAGCTGTGACAGCTGATTTGTGCTTCTAACACTGCAACGCTTTTAAGAATGACTTGTTACTGAGATTTTAGCATAAAACCAAGAACACAGCACTTCTTCCCCCCTCAAGAAAAGATACTGTAATATGGCTTTGGCAATGAGGTTATATTTGCATTTTGCGTCAAAATGTTGATGGCACTTCATAATGTTTCAGGTCTTGCTACTTTCTTGCTCTTCTCAGGTTCTGTATGAGGTAGAGCTTTTTTCCAGTAAGCATGTCTTGGAAGTAGAAATTCAAGAAGAATTGCTAACTTCTCATAACTGCTTAATGGTTCCCAGTTAAGATCTTCGTTGCTCGCACCAGAACAGGACCCAGGGCATGTGATGGGAAGCTGATCGGATCACCTGGCTCAAGTGAAGCATTGTAGAGGTGGTGGGGAGCAGTGAAATAATAAAATGTCTGAGCAACTAAGACCTTCTGCAGGAGAAGCTGAGACTAGGCAGGGCTCAAACTATCTGAGGAGACAAAGACTGAGACTGGAAGCAAGGGTCAGCTTGCGAGGGCACACTGGGCAGGCAGAGAGCTGTGCAGAATCTCTCTTCTGTCTGATATTGTTGCTGTACTTTCTATGCTAAAAAGAAATCCGGCTTTTCTTATTTTCTCACCATAAAAATCTAACTTTTTAAAGTATTTTTCTTGCTATTTAGAGATCTCTGTGTAAGGAGGTAGAGACACCCATTTCAAGGCTCTGGGGTCATCATAAACACCCTGGTGTGTGTTCTGGCATTTTACAAAAGAGTAGATATATTAGTGAAAGGCCTGGAGAATGAAGAGCAAAATCAGTGTGCAAATATAATAAAGTGATGAGATCAGCAATTAAAAAAACCCAAACAATAAATGAGAAGGAGACTTTGTGAATGAAATAAAATTGGGAGACTGCTTCCAGGAAGGTAAGTGGTTTAAATATAAATAATGCAGTTACCCATGGAAACACTGATTAATTTCATGGAGAGTTAAACTTACAGGTTAATAAGTAAATACAATCTAGTAAGACTTGTGTTGTCCTAAGTACAAGGCAATCATCAGCACTCAAAAGGCTGCCAGTAATAAACTGTTTCTCATTACTTACTACTTTCTGAGGGGAGAAAAAGGAAGACAGTGATCCCCTTAATTCTGTCATCCCTGACCACAGGGGATGAAGCCAACACTATTTCTATTTTGGAGCATCTAATCTCAGAACCTGGATCTTCAGCGACTTGAATCCTGTGGATAGGACTCCATGTGGAGGGGTAGTAGAAAATCACTTTATCAAATCAACAGTTCAAAAATTACACAGAGTAGTACATGGTAGAATTGAATGCAGTTAGAACAACTTTGGTAATTATTTCTTAATGGTTGGAACCTGATTTTACTGTTGAGGGGCTTTGTACCGAGGATAATAAGATTCTGAATATTTATTTAGCTGGATATAGTAAAGCACTGCATATGCTTTAGGGCCAGTGTTACCCTTCCTTGAAGAAGAGGGACCTTGGATCTTTTTTTGGGGGAAGAATTAGGTCCTTGCTCAATGATTTGGATTTAGCCTTTTCTTTTGGACAAGAGTACTTTCTGTTGACTTCTTTTGTGTTTCTTCTTACTGACTTCCTGAAGCTTTTGTCTTTATGCAAAAAAAGTAGCAGCAGCCTTTGAATGTCAGCTCATTTTTAAAATAAATTTTCTTCAAGAGAAAATGTAATTACTTCTTTTTAAAGCAGAAGCCCTTTTAATCTATAATCTTTCAAGTAACTAGATATTTCGGTTTTATTGGCTTTAATCATAATCTACTTTCCTGGGTCACTCAATCTACCCATCAAGCTAAGAATTTTATCTCAAACATAGCAAGTTTAAGATCATCTTACTGCAGTGTAGAACCTTCTAAACCTTTGACATTTGCCTTCAGCTTTAAAAATTCGGGTTTTATATGACAATAGGTTTATGAAGCACATAGATGCAGCTTTATAATCTATTAGAAAATAATTTTCCTGTTTTAGCTTAGTAAAGCAAAAATTGCTCATTCTATATAAGCAACCCAACATAAATAAAAGTTGGGTTACTGCAGATTTTTGCAAGCTTCCTTCCAGTTAATTAAACCAGACTTTTTACAGAAACTTGGTGGTGAGATGTATTTTCACAACAGATAGGAAGAAGGAGGTACAGATAGGCCTTTCCCTGGTAAAATTGCTTCAAATTATGATGTGCAGGCTTACACATACAACAGAAACATCTCCTGGACTTGGGATTTAAAGTGAACATTTTTATGATTATGGTGGTAATGGGATGTATGCTTAATTCAGCGCAGCTACCTCATTTAACAAAACTCAATTAATCTCAGTTAATCCTACTGATGCAGCTCTACAACTTGGGGTACTTGCTGTCTCTCAGATAGTGCTGCAGTCAAGTGTATAATCTGTGGAATGAGAGTTGTAGAAAATGTGCACTTTATTCTTTTTAAGGGTTCTGCAGTCATTGATTGTGTGTGGCTTTGTCTTGTTTTAGTGTTGCATCTTAGAAAATTGCTGATCTTGTATATCTCTAAAATTACCTCTGGCTTTGAAATCTGAGGGTTATTTACAGTCCCTGGTATTTGAACACCTGTTTTCCTGCTTCTTTTGCCAAGAAGAGCAGGATGGGGGTGGTTTGTGTTGGTTNGATGTGGGGGTTTTTTGTTATTGGTTTTTTTTCCTCCTTGACGTGTTAACATAAATTGTTGAACTGAATTCCTGTACCTTTCAGGGAAAATGCAGTAGGTTTGCTTCATGTGTTCAGTTCATTTTAGAAAGAATTTGTGGAGGGTAGAGATTACTCTGAAATGCTGTGTGGCTGTATCTTGCCCTGCGAGTCTTGGGGTATGCTTGTGCTTGAGGCAGGTGCTAAATCAAGCCACTTTTGCTCAACATCATGTACTTGTGGACTTTAAATCTGCCAGGTGTCTGTCCTCCAAAACCAGCATGCTTTTGTGGGCTAGGTGGTGAGCCAGCAGCTCTGAGGCTACATTCCCACCTGTATCTGGTTTGATAATGCTTTGTCCTTATGTAACTCACTATTTTGTTGTCATCTCACTTTTCTCTCTCCTTTCCTCCCCTGCAACCAGGCTGCTGCCTGATCTTGCCAACACTACATAATAGGAGCATATTAGTGCTCTGTTGATATCTTGCGATTGATTCAGACTCACAGCTTTGTCAGTGCTACCATGCTGCTAAAAACAACTGCCACCTTCTAATTCTTTTCTTCTTTTTTTCTTCTCAGAAGTGGACATTATATGCCTTGCAGTCTGTTGCTAACACTAGTACTTCATATAGAAATTGCTAGGCAAAGACAAGTGGTTTCTTCTCAGTTCACCTTTTTTTTTTTTAAAAATACAAGTTGGATTTTACCAGAGAGTTTGTAGTGAAATAGCAAAAAGGCAGATAGTAAGGGACTTATCTGGTATTTTTCAAAAGATCTCGCTGCAGGGAAAACCAGTTAATTAAGAAAATGTTGAGGCTCACAGAAATGAATGCTAACTGCTTTTGGCAGTCTGATTATGGAAGTCCATTAGACATGGACACAGATGCTCTGATTGGCATTGACTGATTGGATAGTGATTTTCATTGGAACCCAAAAAACCTTGGTGCTGAGTCACCTGAGGTTAGAGACGATTACAGAATGTTCCTGTGGGGTAAATTGTGCATGTTCCTTTAGAGGGATGTGAGGTAATTTGGGATGGCCTTGTTCTTGTTGAAATTAGAGCTATGCTTCTAGTGGGACCTTAGAGGTCTCCAGGCGTCACATGAGATG
The DNA here is from genome assembly GCA_013400335.1 of Eurystomus gularis. Taxonomy (NCBI): domain Eukaryota; kingdom Metazoa; phylum Chordata; class Aves; order Coraciiformes; family Coraciidae; genus Eurystomus; species Eurystomus gularis. The sequence continues at coordinate 27,560 of VZZY01023217.1, read as the reverse complement.
TTGCTGTGCTCTTAATTAAAATCCTAGCTTTCTTCCACAATAACCTGATGGTGGTCTTGTCTTCAAGAAAAAAAAAAAAAAGTAGCTGCAGCCTTTGACAAAAATATTTCAGCAGAAGCTTCAGCATTGTCCTCTTTGGCTGCCATACCTGAGAGAGTAGTCTTTAAGATAACAGTGTTTGAAAAAACACTGAAGTGGATCTTGTCTTTGGAGAACAGAAATAATATTGCTGCATATGGATGTATTGGTGAACAGTCCCCAAAATAGGTAATAACATGATATGGAGAAGAAGGCTGCTTTCTTGCTTTGTTTTAATTAAAAGTGAATATTGAGGATAGAAACACTAGGCTTTTTTGTTTCATGCTAAAATGTTCATAGCTTTTTTTCTGTAAGTGTAGATATTTAAAACAAATAACATGATTATCTTCCTGCCTTGAATAAACTGTAGAGACTTGTCATCTGATTCCACTGCAATAGGCTCACCTTCTACAGGATGTCTCACATTGGCTTAAAATTGTTACAGAGTGAAAGCTATGTCCATAAACCAGGTGTCTTGCTAACTAATTATCTTTGCTTTTTAGTGTAAGCATCTTCACTGTAACGTGAACTTGTTGCCTTTGGTTTGTAGCTTTTGGAAAGTAGAAAAAAGCCCTTTATTATGAGAATTCTTTCCCTTAAGTAGACAGGCAATGAATCGAGTCTACTGCCTTTATCTGCTCATTAAACTACACAAACTGAGCTTTCGTCTGTACCTATTGTCATCTTGCTACTTCGGTGTAGAGCAGAATGACACATCTCCTTTCTATTTTGAATTCCAAGACATAGGCATAAGAGTTCAGTTTTCTGTTTAATTACAGGGAAATTCTGTTCTTTTTCTTTTGCATTTTCCGATGCATGTTACAAGGGTAAAACACCAGGATGAAAGGCTACAACTGCTGTGAGAATTCAAAAAGTATAATATAATCCAAATTCTTGCATTTCTTTCTCTCTATTCTGTGATATTGAATTGTACCTTGATGCTTGGAAGTAGTAAATGTTAGTGTCATGGAAGTTTATGGTATACCCAAGGCCTTGGGTAGACATTGCTGTTCTTTTTTGACATAACTAATGAACATAACTAAGTCAGGTAAGTCATCATTCAGAGAGTACAGTTTGTGGAAAAAACTTTCCCATGTATAAAGATATGAGTATGGGAAGAGATGTGTGGCAAAAGCATTCAACTAGAAGACAGGAGATACAGATTTTCTGAGCTTAACGGCATGATGTCCTCATGCTCATGGAATGGAAGGCAGCCTTGCAGTAAGCAAATGAATGTCTTACTGACCTCAATTAACATTCATTCTGTTTGTGCCAGGACTGAATTTTGTTCTTCAGGTCTATTAGGTGCATATTAAGTGAATAGCAGGCAAATGTAAATGACCTTATTTTATCACTTGGATGGCATGAATACCTCAGAGTCCACCTTCAACTAAATTAGAAGCCTGGAATGAAGAGCTATAGCTCTCTGCATGGTCCATGGAGAGAGCGATACTCCTGGGGTGTCCTGAATCACCTTCTGTGCACTTCACTGACCACATAGGAACATAGAGTCATAGCTCAGCCCGATATTAATGAGAATTTGCTCTTTATATCTGCATGCACCTAATTTTAGCATGCCCAACCCTGAATTTGCCTCTCTTTAAAAAGTTTTAATTTTTAATTTATTTATTTCTGGTGTTCTCTTAGAGGAAAAAACATTTGGTTTACTGTGAGACAGCATAAGAAATTACAGAAATCACAAACCGTATGTCACTTTGTCTCTGTAATTCAAGAGATACTCTACCTAGAAATCACAAAAATCTAACAGCTGCAAGTGCAGCCAGATAAAACACAAGGGCAGCTGAGTAGCAGTGGAAGACAGATGAGACTATGACTCTTCGTCAACTAGTTTCACCCTCCTGGAGAATGTCTAGTGTCAAGCTGTCAGTCTACTTGACTTCAGAATGAACAGAGTGAGCTGATAACAGTGTGATCCCTATCACCTCTCCTTTCTTGTGAAAATTTAGAGTGACATGATTCATGAGAGGTTCTGCCTTTTTGCTCCTCTCTGCTTTAAATTTTTTTTTCCCTGCACTGCATTGTGTCAGCTTGTAACCTAAAAATATAATCTGTGGTGGTGCAAAATTCTGATTAGATTTTGATTAAATTAGTATTCTGAGTAAATATGATTATATTTGATCACGTATATGTTAAATATATAAAAATATATTAACAAATATTATATATCTTTATTAATAATGAGTAACAGAGTATTATTAATAATACATTAAATTATTAATAATTACTTTTAATCAAATTAAGAAAATATAATTTAAATAATTTATTGATTATTACTAGTGATTAATTATAACAGAATAATGAATTTAATCAATTATAATTATAATTGTAAATACTATATATTTGATTATATAGTATTCTGATTCAATACTATATTTATACACCATTATATAAATAGACTGGTTCTGACAATAAAAAAAAATTGATTCAAGATCTTTTTTGCAGTTGTATTAACTCTCAATCTTCTTCTGTTTTGGTAAAACCTCTAACTGAAATATCAAGTGTGTCAAAGTATTGCTGGAGAGTAGGCTACCTCTGAAAATCATCAGGTTGTAACTTAGTTTTCTCTAGCTTCCATAGATGTGGAAGAGATACTCTTTTTTTCTTTCCATATAAACATTTACTTCTAATTACAAAATATCAAAATTACAAAGAAATAACATACAGATAGATGTATTGTTCCACTATGGGAAGCCTGTGCCTTCACAAATAACTTTGATTTATTATCACACTTTATTTCTGAATTCTTTTCAGGTCTCAGTCATAAATATATATATGCTTTATTCTGTTATTTAATATGGCATTGAATAGGTGAAATAATTACAACAAGGTTCCCTTCGACATCAACCTCATGAAGTATCAGAAAGTTTAGCTGAAGGAACTCATGCTGGTATATGAAATCACTGATAGTTATGGATTAGAAGTCAATGAACTTCCATTGTTTTATTGCTGTACAGATAATGAAGAGGCAGACAGGAGTCAGTAATGAGGATCTTGTTCACAGATGTTGATTTGTCTTCCAAAACACTTCCTTGCTTTCTGTGCCACTTAAGCTCATGGTGTTAGAAGTGTTTTGGTCCCTGCCTTCTATTAAACCACCATCATATACCCTTTTTTTTACCCAGAGGTTACATTTGCTATTATTCGATTATGGTAAACTTAATTTCACATAAACTTAATTCAGTCTATCCAAATAGATTGTTACATTATGGACTACGGGAAAGGACAACAAGAGATGCTTTCTGGGTCCCTAATTGCAGAGGTACCAATTTTGTATCCACACTTATATGAGGGATGCAGAATATCTATGCATACGTAGAAACTTTGTAGGAAGGATGAGGAAAGTGGATAGAGAAGGGAAGGATCTTTACATTAATCTCTGAAGTAGCTGTACCAGGCTAGTACTGCTACCTGCTTCCAAACTGCTTCTTAAAGAGGATCAGTGTAGAGGAAGTCCTGGTTCCTTTTTCATTCCAGGGATTTTCCATCAGATAAACTGAAGTTGCGAAAGTGTGCTAGCTCTTTGAGCATATTTCAGTAGCTTTATTAGGAAGCTTCAATATTAGGCTTGGAAGAGAGTTCACTGTGAATTATGATACACAAAGTCTGAGGTTTTCTCCATTTGTGGTGTTTTACTAAAAATTTAGTCCAAATTCAACCCCAGGGAAAACCTGACTACTGGGTTTTGTTTAGTGATTTCTTTGGTGGTGGTATTGTTGTGGTGGTTTTTTTGTGTGTTTTGGTTGGTTTGGGTTGGTTGGTTTGTTTGTTTGTTTTAATTTAAAATTAAATAAAACCATCAGGCTGAAATGGATACCTGATGTAGTGAAATGTTTTTACTTTCCTGAGCTTTCAAAGGATCTGTATGCAAAGTAAAACCAAGGCACAAACTCCTTAGCCCAAGGTCTAGAGCAGGGGTCCTCAAACTACAGCCCGCGGGCCGGATATGGCATTCTTTTTCCTGTTTTTTTGTGCACTACTACAAATAAAATATGTGCAGTGTGCATAGGAATTCGTTCATTTTTTTTCCAAAGTATAGTCCGGCCCCTGACAGTGTCTGAGGGACAGTGAACCGGCCCCCTGTTTAAAAAGTTTGAGGACCCCTGATCTAGCGTGAGTACTTCAGATGTGGAGGGCCTCAGCTCCAGACTGATTGTGTGACCTGGTCACCCATCTCCTGGAAGGGATACCTTGGGTGCCAGATGTATTATGGTGTGGGTGCCTTGATCTTTGCACAGCACTGGTGTCTGTTATTTCTGCAGTGCTTTGCAAAGATTGAACTGATTAACATGGAAACTTGTTCAGTTTTGATCTTTGGAGAAGGTGGAAAAACAATGTGACCATAAGCCAAAGCCCGTTAGTATTTGTAATACTGATAGTATGTAAAGAGTTTTAAAAAATAATGCAAGAGAACCATCTATTTGAGGAATATTGTTTGATATGAAAGCTAATAGAGAATGACAGTTTAAAATGTTGTTGTTGGGTTTTTTAAAGTATAGATACAAAATAGATAAACATTAAACAAAGATACAAGATTGTTTACTTCCTCTATGGAAGACTGCATTCAGAATACCTATGCCCCTGACATTCCTCTTAATGAATAAATGAAGTATTCAGCCATATCTGATAATGAAAATGAGGCATGCTTAATTGACTTAGCACTCAACTAATCAGCAGTTAATGCAGTCCTGAAAATTTCTCAGTTATTTCATCTTGGAGGGTCAGAGCACGTGTGTAGAGAAGGGAAAATCTAGGCTTTATGCCTTAAGCATGAAGAAAGCATAAGTGGCAAACAGTAATTGGCATAGCCCAGAGGTTTTGGTCAGTAGCGTGGCCTTGATCCATGCTTCCCTCATCCATCTGTAAAATGTTTGTAATTCCAGAACTAAATGTTGTTAGTTAACATCCTGCAGCCAATTGCACTGGAGGATCTGTTAGACTGTGAGCAAAACGGATCTGCTGTTGGCAGACCAGCAAGTTAGATTGGATTCTTTTTTGTTAAGTGTGGTTTTTAGTTGCCACGGTATGAATGACCCAGAATAGCCTGCTGGGATTTTATTCAAAGTACATATTGAGTTACAGTGCCTGACTTGGCACCTGTAAATATCTCTGCCCTGATTTTACTTGCCTATATACAGTGATTCAGAACTAAATGAGATAATTCCTTCCAAAATCTTTCCCTCTCAGCAGGGATTTTTCTATTGCTCATAGAAATGACTTAATATTCAGAGCCAAAAGAGATGTTTGAGGAAGAGGCCATCAGTTTAGTTCCCTGCACACGGATAATCAGTGGAAACCTTGTTTTCATCATTCATGTTCAGAAATCCCAGGTTAACAAAGTAGTATAGCAGGAATTCCTTTGTTCCTTTTTTCCCCCCATTTTCTGTGAACTGTTTTCATAAATTTTTCTTTTCTTAATTGTAAAAATATTAAATGCTTTTCACACAACATCTTGTTTAGCAAGTACTAACTATGAGGGTTCCTTTTAGGCTTTTGTATTTATCTGGAAGAGTAGAGGGTTAAAAGTGCTAAATGAAAAAGTAGCTATGTACCCTGAACAAGCAGGAATGGCAGCAGTGTTTGGATGCTGATTCCACAGCCCTGGAGTTGCTTTTGTCCCTAATTTCAGCAGCAGGTGTCTTTAGAGGGCACAGGATTTGCCATACTTCTCCCTAGGAAAAGCAGCCCTGGGGCATTGCAGATCTTGCAGTGAAATGGATGCCAGTGGGGAAGATGAGGCCTCAGCCCCCATGTTGGCCCCATGATCTTTGCAGGTGTATATGTCACATAAACCCCTGCAGAGGCACCTGCTGCTTTCCTGTTAAAAATCTGGACATCCTACACATTATCTTGAAAAATTAGAGAGCAAGTGTTAAAATGTGGAGGGAGTCTACTCTCAACTTTCTTCGTCTCTGTCTACCTCCTTGCTGATGTTGTCTGCCTTTGAAAATCATCGTAGATATAAAACAATGGAAAAGTGATTTTATTTTTTATGTATGTCCTAGAATACTCCTTTTGGCTTATTTCAGGGTCAGGCTTCAGACACTTAATGTTTTGTGAGTGGAGGCTTTGCAGAGCTACCCTGAATATATTCTGAACATATTGCTCAAAATCCAAATCGTTGATCTGCCATCAGCAAACTTCATTCAAATTGCTTTTAAACCTGATCTTTGTACCTCAACTGATAAACCTGACCTTAGTACCTCGCCTGATGCATCAGCTGTGAGAGGTCAGTGTATCAGTCGTGAATCTTCACAAACTTCAAGAGCTTTTGGATTTGTTTGTGGAACAAAAGAGGATCCCTGCCAAGCCCCTGCTGTGAAGTATCATGTAGCCTTTCAAATGACAGATTTTACTTGGCAGTGTTGTATTTCAGTGCAGTCAAGAATGTACCACAAAGGTATTGACAAAACATCCTGTCTTCTAAGATGGATGTTTATTATACTGATATCTGAGGAGATTTCAGCTCTTTTTGGTCAGACCAATACTGCAGAGTGTACGTAGACACTAACTGAACTGTTAGCAGGGTTTGCAAAGAATACTAATAGGGTTATTATAGTGGTGATCTAAGAATAAAAGTGAGGTTAAGGACACATGCAGAAGCAGTATTCTTTCACTTAGAGAAAATCTCTAGTCTGGGCTCCAAATATTTTTAACAGAAATGCCTTACTCTAGAAAATTTACATTTCTGTTTAAAGGCATTTCTGTTAAAAATATTTGGAGCCCAGACTAGAGATTTTCTGTAATCATCTGTAGACATAAAGGGAGTTTGTGGACACCCTTCAGAAGGAATCCAGATGTGGCCTTTGTGTTTAAGTCCCTATTCTCCACCCACTGCACTTTGCCAACCATGGTTTTAATTGAGTCTGTTTACCTGTAGGAAGTAAGTGCTGCACACTTAATTCTCCACATAATATGGCACTGGGTTAAATAAAGTGTGCTGTGGAAAGAGGTGCAGAGGAAAACAATGAATGGCATGTTTTTCTTAGATATTTCTAAGTGTTCTGTTTCTCTTAGCACTCTGTAGTAATGCTGAGTATTTGCATAGCATGCTTGAGATGATGATGACCTCTTATACAGCTGTGACACTGGTGCTTGCTGTCCTCCTTGCTGATATTAAACATTTTTCACCAGTCTCTCTTATGATCCACCCTCGGTGGATATTAATGTTGGTTCTTATGATTGGAAAGGCTTATAAAGGAACCATACTTCACCCATGTGTTGCTTTTTGGTTATTTGTCATTGTGCACAGTCTGGAAATAATGTTAGTTAGTATGATATTTGATGGTCAGAATGTAAGGTTGATGAAAACAGGAGTGCTACTACCAAGACTGTTACTGGAAATAAGCAGAAAGCAAGACAATATCTCCCTCTCCACTGCTCCTAACATCCAGCTTTGACACAATTCAGCTTCATCCTTCTGGAACTATCATGGGACAGGAGTGCACTGAGATGGAATAGGCTTTGGTGCCAAGCTGCCCTTGGACACCCTTGGGAAGGTATCCAAACTTAGCCTATATCATGCTTCCATTTCCTTGCCTGCCTATGTGACTTTAATTGAAACTCCATACTGGAGGAGAGCAAAGGAGCATGTCAATGAAGCTGTGCCTTCTGAGGCAACAAGAATACAGAAATCAAAATCTTTTGGATGCCTTCAGCATGCTGTGGTCTTCTGCAGCAGTGGCTGATTTGAGATCAGAAGTCGTGTCTTCCACAGATGGACTGATAGCAATGTGAGAATGGTTGTTCTTGTCTCTAGGAGGACTTCCTTTCTCTGCAGGTGGGGGAAAAACCATAATATNGGTTGTCCTATGTTGGATTTGAGAGAACACACATTCTGTGTCAATATCTTATACACTTTGCTTCTGGTATGCTGTCTGCTTTCCATGTTTACTTTGCATAGCTAAATGAGCACAAAAGTCTTAGTCATTTAATGAAAAATGAACCACCTGGACACTTTAGAGGAAGCACAATTACAAAGAGAGAACAGTTATTCTCTGTAGATCAGAAATGAAACCTCATTTAGAAAACTCTCCTACGTTCACTACCATTGATTTAGAAACATACATACATATGTATAAACATATGCACACACATATATAAATGTGTGTGTGTGTGTATATATATATGGTAGCTCTTTGCATAATATGGCTGCTGAACTCTCATGTTCTCATAACACCATTTCCTTAAAAGAGTGATCCTGTGTATCTGCACCTTTCTGGATTAATTAAAATGGAACATCAGTGACTAAAAGGTGTAATGTTAAAGATGAAATTTTATGAGTGCTTAATACCATAGTAAGCAGTCCTTCTGATTGCCTCATTTATTTGAGATGTGCCTTTCCTAGGTCTGGTGACAGCCATCCCATAATTACATCCATGTTCTGATCCCAGTCACTTGCAGCTAATGAGCTCCCAATTTGCAACCTGAAGACTTGCTGCGAGTTTGTAAATGTTGCAGTTATTGCTTTGTGTGGAGTTTGTTGATTGGAGGAGTGAGATGGGGGGGTGGAGGAGCTCTCTTTCATTTAATATTTCTCAGTAGCTTGTTGACTCAAAGATAAGTTTTTTAGCATAACATGTAGGAATTTGCTTATACAATATGTCCTATTAATGTAGAGGAACTAAATATGGTGAAGACTCCCACTTCCATTGTCTCTTTCATTCTGTTCCTTGAATGCCCCAGTTGGACTTCTAATGAATTCTTTCCTCCAGCTGTCAAAGTTTACACTATGATCCTAACTTTTTGTTTCCTAGCAACTCTGCATCCTTTCCATAAAGGAGGGTGGCTTATACTTTTAATGAATGTAATTCTAAGCCATGGCCAATGAAAAGCAAATACTGTGGAAGAATAAATGTCACTCATACTTGAAACAAAGTGAAAAGTTCACATCATAATTGCTTATCTGCTTTAGCATGGCATATAATTTTGATAAGATGAGTGTTTCTTTGCATTTCAAATTTAATTTTTCAGTTGTGATTGGCAATGTAGAGGTGACAACCCTCAACCATTTGGCCTTAAGATAAGGGATCAGTACTTGCAAAAGTTTTGTTTGGCAACTTCTTGTGTTTGAACATCACCAACATGCTACTTGGAGGGTATTGGGTTTCCCATTTTTGTGTTGTGTTGCTTTTTTTTTGGCTGCCCTGCTTTGAACCTAGGTCTTCTTACCTGGATGGTGGGTCAGCAGTCTGCCGAACTAGATTATGGTGAGGTTGATTACAGATTCTGCATGAAAAGATTTCAGAGGGACTGCATCCCTGCTCTGTCGTAGTTTTATAAAGCAAGTCATTGAAATACATTCAGCAGTCCCTTTATTGTGATATTTTCTTAGCATTTCTCATGCATAAAATACTGTGAGTTGAAGTATTTTTCCTCCTCCTCTCCCACTTCATTATGCCATTACTATGTTGTGAAAGTGGAAGCTGATGGGCAAACCTTTGAAACCAGTTTCCTTCCAGCCATATTACAGGCAGAACATGGATGGCAGATGTGCTGGAATTCTACTTCCTCTAGAAATTTAGGAAGAGTTCAGATACCAATCAGATGTTTAAGTGACTAATGAGATGGCATGGACAAAAAAAGTGAAAGCTAATTAGGGATTTCCTGTTCAGTGATAGCTTTTCCGCAGGATGAGCAACCTCATCCTGTGCATTAGCCCATCCCTCAAAAAAAATGCAGAGTATCAACAGACTCTGCTGAACCCAGTGTCAAGTCATCTTTGGTGTTAATTAATAAAGCAAACGATTATCAACCAAAGGCTTTAATTGAGTAAGGAGATCCTTCATTAATTAGGGAGGACATGCACCTTGTCAGTGAGGGTCACCACTATTTGCTGGTAAGAGAGGAATGGTACGATGTTGAAACTGTGGGCTGCAGTTAATGCTCTGGGGAGAAGCATAGCCTTGCTACTGCACAGCTGCCTTCTTCAGTGGTATAGTCTGAACCACTCACAATTAACACATTTATCCATGCAACCCCCATATAAAACAAAGAACTACTGTTATTTCAGCTGTAGAGGTATGGTTGCAAGACAGAAGTGAAGTAGTGGTTTACAGAGGTGTAAGAAATCTGTGGTGTGAGCTCCAGAATAATACCATATTTGCAATTTTTACAGTGTCCCTTTGTTTCTGGTAGCCATGGCTTTTCCTTTCCTTGAAGCTTCATCATTGTTCTTACTCCTCTCCAGCCTCTCTACCCTGTGTGCTGGCTCCCAGTGCACTCTGCCCCTCTGCCTTCCTGCTCCACTTAACCTGGAACAATATTTCACCACTGCAAAAGCTTAGAGTTGAATATCAAACAGGACCAATTAGATTTCACATGCCTAATACCTGAAATGACAGGTTTTGTGATTTCTTGATTTAAGCTAAAGCTGAAGAAATACCCTCTGAATCTAGCCAGGAGTTGGAAAGGAGAGGAATCTTGCATAGCTTTGATTTCAGCATGACTTACTAGGCAGAGCAGGATCTATCCCATTATATTTGCAGTGAGGTACATACATGAGTGGCACTCAAAAGACATTTTCCTCCAGAGTTTTAAAAAACTTATGGTCTTGTACAAATGGATGCCATTGACCTTTTGGATCTCAGGGACTTGGAAAATGAGACTGCAGCACCTGGTGTTGACATTCATGCTTAAGAAACATCTTTACAAGAGCTTTGTGATTTTCCTCTCCTTGGGATTTTTTTTTTTAAGGTGCATTTGGCTATTGTGGAAGAGTGTAAGTAGGTTCTCTTTAAACAAGAAAGCTGTAACACTGAGCACTTGAAGTCCTAACTGCTGTGGATGATTTTTGAGTCAGTCAGGTAGTGAAGTCCAGTGTTTGAAGAGAAATATCTGCCTTCCTGCAGCTGCAGGTAGAGGTGGTCTGTCTGTGATATGTGCTTATATATACAACATACAGGGAAGGAAGCATGAGGTTAAAATACTCAATTTCAACAGGCAATATTCTTTAGAGAGTCTGTAGCTACTACTGAATTGCACAATTAGGAGTAGAAAGTTCATTTATTTGCAGTCTAAGCCATTAATATATGAAAAAAGAAATCACTGAATCTTTTCCCCCCTCAGACTCTCTTCCCCAAAAGGTTTATACAATAAGTAAGCCATTTTAGTTATCAGGTGAAGTCACACACCCATAATATTTATTCTCCTCCCCCAGTCCCCTTAAAGTTTGGAATATCTTCTCTTTCCTCTTCTCCTCCTTTTTTTTCTTTTATTCCACTCATTTGTACACATGTACTTCTGAAGAGTAGTCTAGGATCTGTGATTTGCCCATTTCACCAATACATGAAGTCTTTTCCTAGTAGGTATCTAACATTTGTTGTAACAATCTAAATAAAATTTTTCTTTTTCAGTTTCTCAGTCTGGCAGCTAAACAGACATGGTGTTAATCATCTGGACTGAGATATCTGGACCAAAAGATGAACAGTGCAGGAAGAGCTTTGTGTGAAGAACACTGGGATAATAGTCATACCTTATATCGTGCTCCAGTCAAAGGGCAGGATTCATATCATCAACCTTTATATTTCCGCAGCATTGACGTCTTTATTTGAGTTCTAGCCAGTCAAGACACTTAGTAGTCAGGGAAGAGGCAATAGGCACTTCTAGGTCATGATTTGTCTGACCTATTTTAGATGTAGTAGATGCTAGGATGAGATGACTCACATCCTGTGAATGCCCATTTGTTCTCCACTGACTGGAAAGGGAACCAAAGGTGACTTCTGCAGATGCAGACATCAGTATTTGTTCTGATCCTTCCAAATCTGTTTAGACTAGTCATTGTGAATTTAGCCACATTTTTCTTCCAAAAATGAAACATCATATATCAAGGAATGTCATGAGACATATTTTTTGCATCTTCATAAGAGTATGGACAAAGCTTGTTAATATTTGTGGCGTTCTTAAGAAAAACATGAAAAGGGGAAATAAACCTTTGTAATGATGTTTCTGATGTAAAGTAGCACACTCACTCACCCTTAAAATGTTTTTACCTTCATACTTTGCTTCCTGAAGAGGCAGCACTATTGCAAGGGGAACCTGGTCTTGTGCATACTATCATTCTGCCTTTTGTATTGTTGCAATTTTATAGGCAGGTTAGGGCCATAGTGTAAGTTCTTTCTGCAGTGACTTAGGTGCAGTACTTACCTGCACAGCCAAGACATGTACTTTTTGAAACTATAAGTGTTATACTGTAACTTTTGAAGTCAAAAGGATTAAAATTTTTCTCCTAGGTATGAAAGTCTTAATGCCTCTGACTACTTCCTCCCCCCGCCTCCTTTGACTGAGTGAAGTTTTAAAACATGACTGCACATTGGAATGTGCAATAAGGTAATATTGTAGGGAAATGGAGAGGGATAATACCTCTGCAACTGCTGTGCTTTACATGATGAAAGACAAGCTTTTAAAAACTCTTTAAATAGGTATTCTGTAAGCACTTCTGTCACTTTCATTCTGTTGTGTGGAAAGTGTTAGATACAAATCCCTATCCTCACCCCTTTTTCATGAAAAAGGGAAATAAGCCTTTGTAATGAAATAAGAAGACATGGAACAATTTCCAGTTCTTCATTTCCTGTCTCACTGAGACATCCTTGCAGTGTCTTGCCTGCTCATAGCAGAAAAGGGACTGTTCTGTACTTTTTTTACGGCATGCAATGGAATGTCTTTGCTTTAGCCAAAAGTAATTTGAAAAATTCAGTAAGTTGCCACGTCTCTTTTAGCAACTGAATTCAGTGGATCAAGTAAAACAGGTAGTCATGGGAGGAAGAGAGGGATACTACAGGTTATTGCAGAAATTGTATCTTTTATCCTGTTTTATTTTCTTGTCTGTTTACTGGGTACTGAAGAAGGGATTTTTTTTTCTTCCTCCTAGGAATGGTAGAATAGCATCAGAGAAGGGAGAATTTTTAACAATTTCTAAGTAAAATGAGTATGTGAAGAGGATTAATGAAGGTAAAGGGATTCATTCTTAGTGGATTTAAGCCAAGAGAAGTGCTTTGCAGCAACAAAACATTGATGAATCTGAAGCAAAAAATTTGTGTGGAAGGGAATAATTTGTTGCAAAAATATTTGATGCTAATGGAGTAGCAATTGTTTCATACACAAAAAGCAGCCTGACCTGCTGCTTAGCCATTCTAATACCGTTAGTTATTAGTCACCCACCAGTAGGGCAGCTCTTTCCTTTTCTTTTACTTTAAGCATCAAGTTGAGCACAGGTTTTTAAGTTAATTGCTTAATGTAGCTTCAGCTGTGGTTTCTAAGTGTTCCATTGAGGTTTCTCTCTGAAGAGCTAAGAAATAAGAAATTTCTGTTCCTCAAATTCTTTATGCTAAAACCCACAATTCTTCTTTCTATATCTGAAACTTGAGGCCCATTGCCAAGGTTGCTGCTCAGTTCTGCTAGAATTTTTCTAATGTAGGGTACAAATCGAGAGGGTGGTGTTGGGTTGAATCCCACTGACAGTATGGAGTACTTAAAAAGGTTATTCAAGTTTATTATAGCACTCTGAAAAACATGAGTAGTGTTTTCTCTTGACATGTTCTTTTATTTGTGTGTAAATATATTTGTTATACAAATGCAAGTGTGGCTAATAGCGCCAGTATACTGTGGTGTGATGCAGAGAGAAGAATGAGTGCCAGAACTATGCTAATAAAATCTCAGAACAACAAAAGAGGAAAAATAAAACACTGATTTCCTCAGCTCTTCTCTCACTTACATTTTAGTATCCATTCTTGTTTGTTCAGTGCAGGCATTAGAAAATGTGGCATACTAGATAGCTGGAAATGGGTATGTTCTTAAATGTATCATACAATATGAAGAGAGAAATTATAGAGTCCACGTATACATATACTGAAAGTGACTCATTGATTACAGATCATGAATAAGATGTTAATGTCAATAATTATTGCCTTGATTCATTTGCTGCAAGATGTGATGGGCATCTGATCAAACTAGTGCTGTCATTCCTGGTTAGATTGGAAATACTCTTCCTTGTTTGATGGACGTGTTATTGAGAAAGGCAGGCTAGGTGAACATCCTAGCTGTTTTTTTGTTAAGATATCTGGGGATCAGATCAATCAGGGTTTTTCACAATTCCTGTGACAGTAATGTAGAGTGGTAGAGGGTACTTCTGGTTTTATACCACTGTTTCCAAACAGACAGCTTCTGTGTGGCTTGTAATTCATGTGCCTTTGATTTTAGCAGCGCTGAGGAAACCTTCCCTAAGTTCACCACAATGTTGCCCAAACTAGGGACTTGTAAGGTTTTGGGTTGAGTTTTTGTTTTTTTTTTTTAAATTCTGAACTGATTATTCAGTTGCATTCATTTTGCATTTATAGGTATCAAATTATTTCCAAGGAATCTGAAACTGAAGGGATTAATATAAAGAAGTGCTCTATGAAGAGTTTGGGTTTTATTAAGAAGTGGCTTTGTACATGTACAGTTCTCTCCAACTCCATCTAATACTATGATTAGAACTGTTGAATTCTCAAATGTTTTGACTAGTCAGCAGCAGCCCGTGGTATGCTAATAATGAGGTAAAAAGATGATTGAAAAAAAGGTAATTTTAGTTGCTGGTTAGCACTGGAACATGGTTCTCCCTCTAGCAAAGAAAGCCCAACTACTGAAAGATGTCCAATCATATAGCTTTGCTCTTACCTGGAGTGGATGGCTGGTGCTGCTGGCTGGGTGAAGAAAGGCATGAAAATGAATCCTGTGCCCCTTTTGGAGTAGGATGGAGCTTTGCCCTTTACTACTACCATCACCTTTTCTCCCAGCAATTTCAGAAGCAGCAAGTTCTCCTGCCTGCAAATCTTTCCTGTTCCCCTTCCCTGAGCTGTGCTGCTGGGTCAGGTCTCTCCTCTTTCCACTTGTACTGCTGCCTGTGTAGGACAGTGGGTAAGCATGCATCAAATGTGGGCGATGAGAATTTGGGGTTCACCAGCTGTTTCACCAAATAGCAGCATGTAGGTATTTTTGTGGCACAGTTTTGGAACTGTGGAAATACAGAAAAATCTGGGGAATAACAAAAACTTGGTAGGGGGGAGTTATTTTGTTGTTGTTTTCTTGGTCATCTGGGTTAGGAGGAGAGCAGTACCTAGGAGCTTTTGTGAAAACGTGCTCCTTCCTGTTTACAGTCTGAAGACTGTTCTGGATGGCTAAACTTTACTCTTGTTTACTCTTGCCAACGATTTCAGCAGAGAGATCTGGCTGTGTGCTGGGCTGTGCAAACTCTCCACTGAAGCCACCTGCTGAAAGGACAGTAGGACAGATGCCCTTGCCACTGCGGAATGTCCTGGCCACCACAGGTGCTGGTCTGTGCTCCCCAAAGGGCAGGAGACCTTTTGCAGACAATCGCTCTCTGCTTTCATTTTGGCCCAACAGCTGGCCATGTATGGTGGGCTTGATCTTGCTCTCAGTTTTAGTCTTTCCTCTTTAAGGTGGGCTGACTCAGGGGTCAGGCAGAAGGCTCTGGGTAAGAGCACACTTTATGGCAAGCATAAGCAGGAACAACCCTCCTCAAATGGTGGGGTAGGCAAGATTGCAGCCAGGGAGGGAAATGGAGTGGCCCCTGCAGATCCTGTATGGCTGCAGCAAGTATGCATGCTGGGCCCAGTGGGGTGGCTGCAAGCCCCTTGTGAGGACAGAGGACAGGTCCGGTGTTGAGGCTGCTCATATAGGTCACAGTGTTCATGGGAATGGGGACTTGCTTGCATGCACATATGAGGAAAAGAGGAAGATTTCTCAGTTGTGATCCTCATCACACTGCTGCTGTTGCTGAGAAATTTAATGGTTTTAGTTCAGGGTTCACACCAGCTTGCTTAATTGGAAGGGTATTTGTGACTGAGTTGTATTCACATCTAGGCTTTCTATAATCCTTTATCCTATTACAAATGTGTATTTAATTAGTTTCTTACTTCATATAGCTGCTTGTTAAACTATTTCACAGGATGACTTTTCAGGTAAAAGCCTGGCAAATCACATGATGGCAGTTGCATGGAATTACATAGGTTCAGTCCAGTAGGACCTTCTATCTCCACTAGGCAGAAGATTTTGTGATCAGTGTCTTCTCTTCTGATAAGCCATGCAGACAGTCAAACCTTGCCCGTACCTCTGTGAATGGGCATGTCATAATGGGAAAAGCTGGCATGTGGGCCACAGAGCCGAGGAGGCACCAAGGCAGTGGTTTGGTGGGAGCACTTTTGTGCTTCTGTTAAAAGGCTATGTGGCTTGCTTTGCACAAAAGGTTGGATACCATCAGTCCAATTTATTCTAACGTTGCCTTTAAAGATGCAGCTCATATTTAAGAGTGTTATATCTAGGTTAGAAATATTTCAGGTTTGAGGCTAATCTTAGTTTTTATCTTGAAAAACTGCAACTAGAGCCTTCTGTTGGTTCCTGTTCAAAGGTTTTTCAAGTGGAAAAGCAAGCTCTTTCCTAATATACACCTTACAAATGTTGTGACAGTGTGAATCTGCATACTTCTTGCTTTTAAACCAATAGTTTGTTTTATGTGAAGACCATACATGTTCTCCTACAGCCTTAATAATTATAAGCTGTACATATTTGCATTGGCATTGCTTCTGTTGTGCTTTCTGCGTATTGAAATGAGAATTTAGCAGGAAAAAAGTAGGCATTTACTGGGCATCGCAGCCAGAAGATGCCCATCTACTGATAGTGGAACTCAAAAGAAGCTATTTTTTGCACTAAATTAGTGGGGCGGGTTGACCCTAGCTAGCAGCCAAGCCCCCACCCAGTAGCTTGTTCATTCCCCACAGCAGGATAGAGAAGAGTTTTGAAAGAGTAAAAGCAAGGAAAACTTATGGGCCAAGACAAAGACAGTTTAATAAGTGAAAAAAGCTCCACATGCAAGCAAATTAAAACAAATAATTTGTTCACTGCTTCCCATTGACAGGCAGATGTCCAGGCACTTGCTGGCAAGTAGAGCCTCAGCATATGTGAAGTCTGCTTGGAAAAACAAATGCCCTATCCACAAATGTCCCTCTCCCTTTTCTCTTCCTTTTCCTGAGCTTTTATTGCTGAGCACAATGTCATATGGTGTAGGATATCCCTTTGGTCAATTTGGATCAGCTCTTCTGGTTGTGTTCCCTTCCAACTTCTTGCATGCAACCAGCCTACTCACTGTGGGGCAGGAGGGAGGGGTTGAAAAAATCTAATTAAAATGTCACCCCATGCTGTGGAAGCACTGCTCAGCAATAGCCAAAACACTGATGTGTTTATCAACACTGTTTTACTCATCAATCCAAAGCACAGCATCATACAGGCTGCTATGAAGAAAGTTTCTCCATTCTGGCCAGACTCAGTACAATTAAGTAGTCTAATTTTGCTTGGTTTACTGTTGGTTCATTACAGCTGTACCTGATAATCTGGCTTTATTTCAGCTTCTGTGGCATTCAAAGCTCTAACACTGGTTTGTTTTGGTTTTTTTTTGTCTCCTTGAAAATGGGTTTTTGTTTTCTTGGAATCCATTACTTAACCTGGAGTTCTCCATGTCAGTTGCTGCTGGTCTGATCAAGCTGCACTCTCTAAGAAAAGAGAGGATGTGTCTGACAATTCCAGATGGAGTGGTCTTGCCACAGAGGCTATGGAGACTGGCAACTAAACAGATTAAACTTGATGAAGTCATTGACAGACTTTCACAATTAACATACTAATGCATATCTTTCTTGCTTCCATCTGTCAGCGTGGCTAATTCACTTCATTACTGTGAAATTCACTTGACCTGACATTCTAGGCTGATTTTGTACCATAATTCACCTGCTGTGTTACTCATGCTCTTGAAACAAACCCTTTGAATGGAAGCTATTTGAGTAGTATGCTGTGATCCTTTTATCCCTAGAAGAGATTTTACAGGTCTTAATTTTGCAGCAGCAATGAACTTAGAATTATATTGGCCAGTGACTTAAAGGTGTTTAAGTCCTGTCAAGCATTTATCTTTAGAAATGTGAATAATGTTCTTCTTAATGGTTTTAAGATCTTTTATCTGTTAGTTTTGACATCATGCAAGTAATAGCACTATGAAGGCTGATCCTGCCTGCGGAGCATTGGCTGGATGGTTAGCTGCTGCAAGGATCCTCTTACCAGAGTATTGTGAATACTGAATTATGATCTAATACTGTAGCAACTTGTTATTCATATACAAGGTAAATCAGGGTCACTGTTGCTCAGAAGACATCTTAAATGAATTCTGAAGTTATTCCTGTGCTTTGATTGCAGTAAAATCAAAAAGTGCAGTGGTACAAAATAAATTACTTCATCCAGCACTTATTTTATCATGTGAAAAAATACTTCGAGTTACTAGTTGTGATGGTTTAGGGAAGGAATGGAGATGTTTAGGGCTTAACAGTCTTCATTCCTGTTCTGATGTTGTTGACCGATAAAACATGAACATGTGTGAAATCAGCTGTGGGCTTGTCAGCACTGTGATTTGTTTTGCTTGGATCACATGCAAAAATAGATGGCTGAAGCTGTTCTGTCGATAATGTCTTTATATGAGGTCCACTGCAAAAGCAGCACATTTTATTTGCAAGAGGCAATCTGATGTTCTCCACAGGTGAGTCAGAGAATCCAAAGTGTTGATGTCAGCCTTCAAATATCACAGAGGCTGTATATGCTGAGAGACTTCCAGAACCAGCATGTGCCTAGCTACTGGATCTGGAAGACTTTGGAATAGCAGATCTGATGCTGCTGCCAGCCCTTATGTCAGTATGGATTAGTTAAGTTTCACTTATCCATATTTACACAAAGATTCTTAATTGTTATTGATTATCCTTTAATTGATACATCATTGATTTAATAAAAGACATTGATCAGGAAATGCTGGCTTGTTTGGGAAACATTTTGCCATATTTGCCTGGTAACTCCTCAGGGAGCAGTGCAACCAGTGGTGATATCTCATCAAGAGTTCACTTTCACCTGGATTAACTGAAGACCTTTACAGAAAAAGGCCAAGCCTTTGGGCAAATGGTTTCATCTTTGCTGTGTCTTTATCTCTTTTGAGCTTATCTGAGAGAGTATCTGTTTTCTATTACCTCAGGGTTTGTTTTTTATTATTATTCTTTAATTTTATCCCCAGTAATACTGATTTCATTCATTTCGATCCACAGGCACAAATGGTGAGAGTGTCTTCTGGGGTGGAGCAGCTTATTGCTGTGCTGCTTAAGACCCTTTTTAGGCTTAGGACCTCATAAAACAGGCAATAAGTTGTTCCTTTTGCTGCTTGCTTGCAGATGTGCTACATAATTGCATGTTTCAGTGTGCCATACTGCAGCACTGGGACTCCAAGTGCCACTTGGCCCTTTCTCTGCGCTGCTGCAGGGCTCTTTCTTGTAAAAGACAAAGTTTTAGGCCTGCTGACCTTCATGTCCAGAGACATGCTAGGAGAAGCCTTCAGCCATAGTACACTTCTACATTCAGGCAAAGTTTTCAGCTACCCCTATGTGACCAGATACTTTGGGTGCCTTACAGTTAATGTTTCTGCTGGCTGCTGACTCACCTGGAGCCATGATTCCCACAGATTCAAGTGTTACTAAAATAATTGATCCTCCTCACTGTAGCACTAACACCTGGATTGCCAGGATTTCTTTGTGGTGGTACCATGTCTGTTAAACACACAGTGGGAGTAAGAGGCTGAAGATAACATAGGAACAAAAAGTGTGAAGGACAAAATTCTCACATGTATTAAAATACACAGCTGGCATAAACTTTTCTTGTATTTTACTAAATAAATGAGGGTCAGGATATACTTCTGCATCTCTATGCAACTGGCAACTAACTTCTTGTTTCCATGGAGAAAATGCTTACATGATTATGATTAGAACATGAAAGAAACATTGTTTTATACCCAGTGACTACTACTGTGATTTCCCCTTTTCCTTTTTTTCATGCTTAAGATTTTTTATCAATTCATCTAGTTTTACTTAAACAGCTGAACTTTCTGCAGACTACTTTCATGGCCTTGGTTTTGTGTAAGCAGGGCAAAGTAAGAAATCAACCACTGAGTCTTTTACAGCCAGGGGAGAACTCAGCACTACCATGGTAATATCTATCCTGAAGTTATGTGGGTTTTTTTTTTTTAATAGCTTCATGTGCTGGTGGTTTTGATGAAAAACTATCTTGAACATATCAAAGCAGATCTGCTTAAAATGTCATGATGAAATAGAAGCATGTGAATAAAAGGTTGTTAAACTCGTCATTTTCTTTGTGCATGAGAAAGCTAGGAATATGGCTCTGCAGAGTCTTACAAGAGCACTTTGAACTGTCTAGTCTTGCTAGAATTACTTTGTTTTCAAACAATTCTACCTCTCCTCCTTTTGCCCCTCAGTACCCCTCATTTTGATGCAAGGAAGAATGAATATATGTATATAATACATATACAATTTTATAAAACTTAGACACACAAGAGTAAAAGTCTGGAGGAGAAAAGCCAGAATAAATAAATTTTAGCTGTTTTCACTTTCTAGGGGCCAAGAGAACATCTAAATACCTGGCTATGTTGTTACTCAACATTCCAAGCCCTACAGAAACTGGATAAAGCTTTATATAGGAAGCGAAAAAGGACAGAAGACAGTACAGATGGTGGCTAAATAGGAGTAGTTACCCAAGACAACAGTATTACGGCTTCCATAATCTTAGTATCTGTCATGTTTTATCTTTTGATTCATAATCAGAGAACATTCAGGCCAGCCCATATGTTAGATGCCTCTAATGAGAAGGAAGAGAAGCATTTGGAGGCTATTGAAGCAATTAGCATTTCACTTTTTTTTCATTCAGTCAAAAGACACTGTCTTATTCCCACAAACTTTGGCTTCTTGTTTTCTATTATGCAAGGTAATCAGATGGTAGGATTCAAAAACTACATTTATAAATAAATTATAAATACCTAGATAATTTCAAGCTAGGTGAGTCCTTCCATATCTGTATCACAATTAGCAAGCTGCTTTTTACTTTGATTTGCAGGCTCATAAACCTTCTTGCAGATGTGCCAAGTTAGATGCTAGGTTGAATTCTGTTCTTACCAAAAGTTTCATGCAAAAAGCCAGTGCTGACTTTTCCCTGCCTAAATATAGAGTCAGAGGGTGAATGCTTGTGAGTAGCTACTAACTAGACTTGATGAAAAAAATTGTATGAGAAGACCAGTAGTTAGAATTACTTAGTACTTTTTTTGGTTGTGCTTCTGAAATTTGAGGAAACAACAAAGCATCATAGATGGATCAAGATAAACATTCAGTTGCCAGGATTTCAGGAGTCCATTAATGTTCCTCCAGATCATGAGATGAAAAGACTCCCTCCTTTATTAACACTTCTTGCCTTTTGAAATCTTTTTCTTTAGTATTAGTATAGGTTGGATCAGCTTTCAGACTTTGCTGATATCCTTCCAGGAAACTTGGCTTAGATAATCTGAGGTCTTTAAGAGTGGGCTGCATAATTAGAAGTAAATAAGGAGAAAGATGGAATTAAATGTAAAATCAAACCTCAATCTCCCATTCTCTACCCTATCCAAAGGATCGGTTTCAATTTTGGATTGCTTTACTATCTTAATTCCAGCTGAGACATTAATGTTGCCCATGTTTATTAGAGACAACATGCCTCTGAATAGGAAAGGCAGAAATTGAAGGAGGGATTCACGCTGAGTATGTTCTGTAGCTTTGGAGAAGACTGAATTAGTAGCTGTACCCAAGTTTCTTTGTTTTTTTGTTACTTTTCAGTGCCTGTTCTGTGTCCACTATGAGAAGTAAAACTTTGGGCCCAAACCCCACACTTACTGCTGCATAATCACAAACCCCAGTGGAGGGAAGAAAAGGGAGTGTGAATGGAATAAGAAAATGGGTGACCTGACAGTTTTATTTTCCATTAGTGTAACAAATGTCTTGCTCTGTTTCATATGTCTTCAGCTGGATTTACAGCACAAATGGATAACACCAATACTGCTTCATATCCTGTTAAGGAGGGGAATCTCCCTTTCCATGTCTAAGTGACAAAATACACCAGAGCAGGCAAGGATAGGTTGACTGTGTGCAGTGCACACTGACTCATCTCATTCCTTCTTAACTCAGTTGTAGCTTCTTCCTAATAAAGAAAACAGGATATTAAGATGTAAATGTTCAAGGGATGCTCTCACCTGAGAGCTGATTGGGATGTATCAGTAATTGTTCCTATATCTACCTCTGTAAATGTGGTTATGAATGCAGTTTTCATTTCAGGAGTTCTCAGTATATATTCCACTTGGACTTGGGAGAGATCTTTTGGGTTGTACTGTTTGCACCACATGCTGGATGCTTGTGTTGTCAAATAAGCAATTTCTCTTTGCTATTTTGAGATTAAATACTTGCAGCTGATAAGTATGCATGTTCTGTTACTGAAACAGTTCTGTACTACATTGGAGGCTACGTTGTTTGGCTGGAAAACAGAGCGTTCTGAAAATGATTTTGTATTAAATTTACTCCAGCCTGAGTCTGCGTTCATAGGCATTTGGCATAAAACTGGCTCTAAATGTTCAAAATATGGATTAAAAAAAGTCAACACATTTGATATCCCTGACAGAAATTAAGTGTATTTATAATCTCTAGAGCCCATATTCTGCCACTTAATTTATGTTGATATGAGTGGAAATGTAGATATATATTGCTCACTGTGTTCAAAGATGGCGAATTGTGGGCATAAATCAGAATTGATTAAACAGTATCTGATTTAACTTTGCATGTAAATGAGCTTTGAATTTGTTTATCAAATGAAAATAAATGACAGTATTCAAGAAAGTGAAAACACATAGGAATTTGCTGTAGTAGAAAGAAATATGGAAGCATGAGTGGGTTTTTTGCTCCTCATCCATTAATGCCAGTCTTACTATCCCCATAGTAGTGGGGAAAAAGGCGAGTTTGGTGTAAGATGTATATAGTATAACAAAATAAATAGTAAATAGTATAACAAAAAATCAGCTATAGCTGAGGGCAAATAAATAGATGTGCTGTTATGTAGAACATCCCCAAGTGTTCTGTTTCTATTTGACTTATGACCTCTGACCTGTGAACCTTGAAGTGGTACAGCAGTTAGCTCTGATATATTTAAATTATTCTAGTTTACTTACTGTGAACATTTTCATAGTGACATCTGGTACAGTTCTGCATGAACAAACATCATTTTTATATAGTGATGTCTCAGGCATTTTTTGTAAAGATATTCTTGTAAAGATATTAAGGTATATGAACATTTCAGATCTCAAAGAATTTATTTGTTATTGTCTTATACTATTTCAGTTAGATATAAATTGCTCAGCAACCTTTTCTTAAAACCTTTTAATAGAGAATTGCCATGACTCCTCACTTTTTTCCTTCATGCATAGCGTTGTCAGAGCATGCTGAAGACTGAACTCTTGTTTTGATTAATTTTCTGAAATTCATATCTTCATTTGATTTAAAAAATAAATGAAAGAGGTGAAAAAAGGTAATAGTACCTCTTTTAGACATACATTTGGAATATTTTTAATTAAAAAAATAAATTACTTTTGGCCTATGAAAAACAGATGATCAAATGTTTCAGAATTATAGCTATTTGCATTTACCACATTAAAAACTGAATGCCATTCAAAATCCATTTATTTTTGTAATATAAAGGCATTAGATGACTAGAGGGCTAGAACACCTCTCCTGCAAAGACAGGCTCACAGAATTGGACTTGCTTAGCCTGGAGAAGAGAAGGCTCAGGGGAGACCTTATTGCAGCCTCCCAGTATCTGAAGGGGGCCTACAAGAAGGCTGGGGAGGGACTTTTTACAAAGGGCTGTAGTGGTGGGACAAGGGGTAGTGGGTTCAAACTGGAAGAGGGTAGATTTAGATTGGAAATTAGAAGGAAGTTCTTCACTGTGAGGGTGGTGAGACACTGGAACAGGTTGCCCAAGGGGGTTGTGGATGCTTCATCCCTGGAGGCATTCAAGGCCAGGCTGGATGGGGGTTTGAGCAATCTGATCTAGTGGGAGGTGTCTCTGCTATGGCAGGGGGTTGGAATTAGATGATCTTTGCGGTCCTTTCCAACCCAAGCCGTTCTATGATTCTATATAGCTAATGTACAAGGTAAAATCTAGAAATCAGCCTGGCCAATATTACAAAGTAAAACATTTAAAAGCTATTTCTAAATACACAAACCTGTATTTTTTCTATTAACACTTACTCAAAATGAAGAAAATTTGAATAAGACAGTGACAGCTTAGAAGCTTTGCAGTCTTCAAATTGAAGGATAAACAGATATCATGTATTATGTTTTATTAGATCAGTCTCTGAGAAACAGTCATCTTAATAGACTGAAGGGAAAACACAGCTGCTAACCATATTACAAATTTCATTCATCAAAAGCTTTTTTTGTGTCCTAATTTTAATGCTTCGTATGAGGTGAATTACTTCTACTGTGTCATCTGTCCCTGTTCTGAACTAAAAGTTAAACATTCTAATTTAGCAATATTGTTATAGCTGTTACCTAAAACTAAAAAAGCAAGTTCTTGGTAATATTTACAGGAGCATAGGTTAATGAGGCATTTATATTTTCAGAGAGGCTTAGGCTAGGGTTCCTACATGCGGCCTTTTTTGTGGCTTTCTCATAGTCATTTTACTTGCAATGTTTACCAGTTGTTTAAACAGGATTAGGCATAATAGTTCTATAAATATCATGGATCATGTCTTGAATCCTACAGAGCAGCTGTTCATGGCTCTATGAATAATTTACTGCTTAATTGCACGTAGTTCCTTAAACTACGAATTCATATCAGTTTGTTGAAAAGCCTAGAGTCTAAAACCGCATGACACTGACTCAAAGATCACAGGACTTTCTAAAACATTTGGTTTGTTTTTCTAGCTAGCATCTTTTTTTAGGAAAAGGTGACCCAGGGTTTAATTTTAATCTTTCAAGAAGCCAAGACACCTGACTATATAAGTTTTTGTTTCCAGCTGTGACCTGCTAAAAATATTGTAGCCCGAGAAAAGTTGAGCACGCTAACTTCTGGTAGCTATAGTGCAACTTTTTTTGTTTTTTGTAATTTACTGAAATGAAATTATTCTATCAGTATAAAGTTAAGAAATAGAACTGTCTGGATAATAACAGAAAACAAAATCAAATCTGTTTTCATCGCTATTGGTCTAAGTTTAACGTGAACAGTGTACAGATTTTTTTATCATCCCCCTAACATGCACAGAGATTTTAATCCATTGATGGCACTATTCTAAGACTTTTCTGTAGCTAGGTTATTTTCTCAGATTTCACTCCCCTCCTCCCCAGCCTCAAGTGAATAGCTCAAAAAGGGAAAACTTGCTTTGGCAAGGTTCCATCAAAACCAAGAGTCAGATGATGTGTTAGGAGTAGGTAGTTGTCATATTACTATAGCACTTAATATTAAGATCTGGAGGAATTTTCTGAGATAGGGAAAGATGGTTTGTATGGAGATTGAACTGAAAAAAATTTGCTCATGTCTGCCTCTACATCACTATTTGTGCCAAGAAAATAATTGTAAAGGAGTGTTACCCATGAAAGAATACAAAAGCCTGAGAAATCATCTGTGTATGTAACTATCTTTTTCAATAGTCCATTTGCAATCTCAGTGGCATCAGTGTACGGACATAGTATTAGTCTGTACTCTTACAGAAAATTTCCCAAAAGAAAAGCAATATTAGAAAAGATGTCTGCAGTACTTTCAGTGCCACAGAATGGTACTGTCCCCTTCTTACTGTGATGTTCACATCCAAAATGTGAGGGGAATATTTTGTACTAGAAAGTTTGTTATGTTCACATTTGTTGTTGATGTCATGGTTTATAATAGAGCTAGTTCTCAAAATTGGTTGTTGTTTTCAGGGTTTTGGCTTTGAAAGCATGATTTTGAAACAAGATATAAAACAGCTTCATTTGCTGTTTGAAATAAAAATAGCAAGGTTATTTCCTTGCTGAAATTTTTACCAGGTGCTCAGATTTTCAGCTCAAAGCCAATGGATTTTTCATTGCTGGGCCAACTGGTAATAACTCTAGTTAATTAATGTATAACTGAATGGCTCCTACAGGTGCATGAGGAAATGAGTAATTTGTTAAATTAGCAAATAACAAAATAATACTATGGGTCATAGCAGTCTTGGACTATCTTTGAATATATATGCATATCTCCTTCCAGTTTGTTTCCATTTGCTCCTGGTGAGCAGTTGTGATAGATGTTGCCTGAAGGCCATGGCATCAGTCTTTAGAGAACTGCTTGATGTGTGTGTTTAGCTTTCTATAATCAGAGTCACAAGACTGCTTCATGTTCAGATTCTTCTCCTGCATTCTGACAGAGCAGATATTTTAGAGCTGTTCTATATCTCAATCCAGGGGAAGAAAAAAAAGCCCACAGTATTCACAATGTTTACAAGCACTTAATTAGTTCTGCAGCATCTTATTTATTCAAGTTTTATGTGCAACATGCCTAGTTATTTTAAAATAGTGAATTAAAAGCCTGGTTCTTTGTTTTGACTGGGAGTTCCAGTATTTCAAATCCTTTCATTCTCAAATGGAAATTAAAATTTTGACCTTTACCAGGTGGATATATAGTTTTCTTCCTACAGAAAAACCAGCAGACTGATTTGGTGAACCCAAATCAAAATGCTTGAGGTATGGTTTCACTTGACTTTACTTTGCATACAACTTCCTCCTGTGCAATGCGGTTGCTGCATACTGATTGTTGTTTTATTCTCTCATTTTCTGTTGTCATATTCTGTATCATTAGCTAGATAGAATTTCCAGTGGTGTTCTTTGGTTATACATTTATTCACGCACACTGATATTCAGTTTAAAGGGATACTACGTAAGAATTAGCATTTTGTGGAAAATTACAATTTCTTTAAAGTTCCTGACTACTCCTGTTGTCTGTCAGTAGGTACCATTGATTTTTAGATGACTGAACAAAATGACACAAGCTTTGTACTGGAGATGTGTCTAAGACATATCATATATCAGAGTAGATAGCTTTAGAGTTGCTCATCATTATTCAAAGATCACAGTATCGCTATGGTTGGAAAAGACCTTTAAGATCATCAAGTCCAACCATTACCTACCTCTGCCAGGCCCCCTTTTACACCATATCCTTGAGCACCATATCTAGACAGCTTTTAAATTCATCCAGGGATGGTGATTCAATCACTTCCCTGGGCAGCCTGTTCCAGTGCTTGACCGTTCTTTCAGTAAAGAAATTTTTCCTAATAACCAATCTAAACCTTCCCTGGTGCAACTTGAGGCCATTTCCTCTTGTCCTATCACTAGTTACTTGGGAGAAGAGAGCAACACCCACCTGTCTTCAATCTCCTTTCA
>VZZY01023216.1:135197-221007 GCA_013400335.1 Eurystomus gularis | reverse complement strand
GCGATTTTGCAGCTTCTGCCAGTCCTCTGATGGGACCAACACCAACTTAGAAATATTTCCAAGAAACCTGATCCCTCAGAAGAATCAGATGAGTCACAATTACTCATTTGCTCCTTCAGCTGGTTGGGGAGGGGGACATGGAGAAATGGCTTATTAATACTGGCTCACAACATCTAAAAATTGCAACAACCCACATGCAGTTCAATCATAGTGGCTGACACAGGGGAGACAGAGCCAAGATCCACCCAGCCTCCATTGCTTCTCTCCCAAACTTGCAGCTTCACTAATTCCTGTTGCAGTCAGGCCCAAGGGTTTGAGCTGTCTGTGTAGGAGTGTTTGCAAGTGGTATTTCTCCAAGGTACAGTGTAACACTGACACACAGACTCTGATATCCAAATCATCATCTAGCCTTGTAAAAGGGCAAGCTGAGTGGTAATGCTGGCTTATTTTTGCATTACATCTCCAGGGCTGCCAACCAATCTTTGCTTCAAGACCTGGACTGAGCAGCAGTGGGCTCCGTGTGAACATTCAGGGAGAAAGGGTGATAAGGTGCCTCTCCAGAAGGCTATGCTTTTGGTGGTTTAATGACAAAAGAGACTTGTATCAGAAAACATTTGTGTACAGGCAACTTGAAAATATCCAGGTAATGTTATGACTGAATTACCTGACTATTTTCACAGGAAACTCAGCTATAGCAAACCTCCATTTATAGCAAAGCAAATTAAAGTCACTAATTGTTTCATATGTGCAATGTGGGAATTGCAGTTTCATTTATAATGAAACTTTGATTACACTGTAATTGTTCTGGCAGAAAAATAACTCCATTTTCAGAGGCTTCTGCTGTGTTTTCAGACTGTGTCCATGTCTGCAGTAGTTTTTATATTCCTTGACTAGCATTGTGAAATTACATCTCCTTGAGCTTTCCCAGAATTGTGATTCCTATTGCCTGATTCTCAAAATCCAGACAAACTCAAGGAAACACCTTCCTTTAGGTGGAAAAGCAAACAGAAATGCAGTGTTTTGGATAGTCTGATAAGTCCTGACTGTTCTGTGAAGAATCCTAGGGGAAATGTCGACTCATGTTTTTTAGTTTACTCTGCAGACCTCTGTACCTGACATGTCCTCTAATGCTTTTCCTCTTAAAGAAAACCCCTGTTCCCTTCCAAAAGGTGTTTCTGCCACTTCCTACCAGAGCTTATCTAGTAATTGCCTACAGAGTATGAGCATGTCTGCACTGAACGTCTGGAATGAAAAAAAAACATCATTGGAAAGACCTTCATGAACCTGTTCCTAAGGTAATTAAATGTATAAATCACACTCCTCATGACCTTCTCTCTCCTGTAAAATGTTTTGCTTCACACTCATCCATGAAGATCACCGCCAAGGTGGTTATTGGTATAACTATGAAAGTTACAGTTGTTGGTATTTCTCCTATATGCTTGCACTGGTGAGACAGTGGTTTAGGGTTATGATATGTTTGTAGCAGGGATCTAATTTCTATGTCCAGT
This sequence comes from Eurystomus gularis, assembly GCA_013400335.1. Taxonomy (NCBI): domain Eukaryota; kingdom Metazoa; phylum Chordata; class Aves; order Coraciiformes; family Coraciidae; genus Eurystomus; species Eurystomus gularis. The sequence goes on along the minus strand of VZZY01023216.1, from coordinate 219,499 downwards.
CTCTATAGGCCTGAGAGCTTTATAGAATAATACATAACAATAATAACCTGAAGTTTATCAGCTGTGCTTCCATTCTAACTTTTCCAGTGTCGTCTCCTGCTACAAAAGAACACCATAGCTATCAGGTGGCGTAGGAAGGGAGCAACCCTATACCTCTAGTTCCATAGAAACCTGAGGGTAGTTACATAGTACAGTGAAGGAAGAAGTGTTAGTAATTAATATCAACAAGATACGGGTGCAAAGTGGCTGACAACACCACGTAATTGTGGTCCAAAGCAGGGAGACTTGCAGCTGAGACCAAGAGTGTTGTTTCCATGTCATTGATACCAAGATTGAACTGTGATGTGAATTTTCACATCTCTGGAGTGAGAAGGATTTAGTTTCCTCAAGATCAACTCTCTGTAGTCTGAAAGTGTGAGGAAAATGTGTTATGCCACTTTCTGCACATCCTTTTGTGAAAATTAAACAGATTTCCAAGATATGAGAAAATTAACACTCCAAATGAAGCTGTTTTGCCAGATGACTTCAGCCTTTTCATATTAAACACTCTTTCACAATAAGGTTTGCATTTTTCTGAGTTACAGTTGTAGACATCAGCAGTAATAAGCTTTAGCATTTAGATGGCATTACTAATGAATTTTTATGTGTGACACATCTCTGGATGGAAAAACTACTGCATTAACATTGAAAAGTGGAACCATTTTAACCTGGATTATTTAGAAGCTTTTCCTCTGCTCACATTTTATAAATACTAATGACCTGTTTCACTGCTCATGTTATAAATCATCCACGTGACACAGGCATCCACATATATTTAAGCACAGCAGTGAACAAGATGTGTCACTATTTTAGAAAACCTTAAGGTTCTCAACTGGAGAAACTGGTACTTCTGAAAGTCTGGTCATCTCTACATAGTACTTGCAATCTTCTGAAAATCTCATTTAAAAATCTATCTTCAAATTTCTTCTTGTGATTTGTGTTTTTCTCTGAAGGCCTTTCAGCAATCTCATATTTGTTTCCTTGAAGTTTCAATAACTCTGTATTCGTAGAGGCTGAATTTATGGTAAATACATCTGCATCTTTCAGGAGTTACAGGTAGGCTAAAAATCTCCTTTGATCAGTTATAATAAATGTGTTGGTTTGGATAACATCAAAAATATCCATTAACAATTAACATTAGTACTGAGGTACATCCCATAATTGATTATGTCAAATTGCATTCTTGATCAAACATATGAAGACGTCTGACACTGGAAAAATGTAATTAGCAAATTTGATTGTAATCTCTCATAAACCAAATTAACATATGGAAAATGATTCAGATAATGCTTTAGGAATCTAAAGAGAATTCTTATTATGTTAAAATGTCATAAGCCAGACACTGCCATGAAAGGAAAGAAAGGTAAAACTAATTAAAGCATTTCCAGTAAAAAGCACTTTTCATTACAGAGTTCCATATGTCAAAACTGAAACTATTAACAGAAAATGGTTTGATTTAGTAAGCCTCAGGATAATTTAACTTCCAAATTATCAAAATACCTTTTTTTGGTTCTTCAAAGGAAAAGTCTTCTTTTCTGACATAAAATTCATTTTTTATTCAGCAATTTTCATTAATATATCATGAAAAAGCTTTAAAAAATAATCCGTTACCAGAAAAAAAATCATGTTTTGATTAAAACAATCTCTTTTATTAATATGACATCACACATATTTTTTTTTCTCTTTGTCCTGAGTGAGCTTTGTAATCTCAAAAATTCCTGCAGATTCTAAACATGATTTGCATTCAGCTCTTGCACACATGTCAGCATTTGATTATCTCAGAATACTGTGTCATTGGTTTTAGTTAGGAGTCATGAGACAATGTCAGTATTGTGAAACCTGTCCAAACTTCAGAATTTTTATTTGGGGGCATATTTTTTTTCAACATGTCTTTTCAGATAGAGGTAAGTTTTAAATGCTTAACATTTTGCAGTTTTTTATTTCCCTAGACCTTATTACCCTGTATAAATAGCTATTGTGTGATGTTAGGCCTTTCTCTATCACCCAGTGATAGACAGTTGATCTGTCAGTGTATATTTCATGTACAAATTCTTTCATTTTCTGTTGTAAACTTCCATTGTTGGTTCCATGATTTTTTTATATGCAGTTCCTTTGATGTTAAATAAATTAATTTGGAACCACAAGTAATTGACCGGGTTTCCTACACAAAAGCATTTTATATACTACTTTTTGACCTCTGCTGTCCCACCTGTGAAGAGGAACGTTAAAATTCATACCACGTTTAGCAGGACAGAAAATCTTGGCTTGGGCACATTCAAACAGAATTTTAAAAATAATATCCATGCAGGTATCTTCTCAACTACTCACTGCTTACTTGGATGCCTTTACTTAAGATTATGATGTCGCCATGATCAAAGAGAAACTGCCTTTCCAGAAACAACACTGAAATCAGTGGAGGGACTACTCGATAAAAGCAAAATCTTAACCTTCAGGCAGATCCTTATCATCAACGAAACCTAAGCGTCAAAGCACTAGTTCAATGTACTAAGACTTGAGTCAGAGGCACCTACCTGCTGTATCAGCTTCAATTTCACAGGGAATTAGATGGAAGATTTTTGTCATGAGCACGAGAGCAGCCTGTTCCTAAAGTCACTAGGACTTTTGATGAATGAGACAACATCTATGCTGTGTGTTGAGGCAAGACACAACCACATTGAGGGTTACTGGTAGATGACTGGAGGCTCTGGACTGGCACTGTTATCCAGAGCTTGATCTTGAGCTCCATGAGTCCATGGCTCCTTGGTGTTTGATTTATCCAAAGTGCAAACAAAGAAATCTCCCTGCATGCCATGTAGACCTATCTAAAGTGTCTGCAAGGAAGGCTTGTACACATTTCACCACCAGCAGCTGCGAAGGTCCTCGTAAGTATAAGAAAACAAGACACTAAATGCAAAAAGCTGGTGCCTCTGGACCAAAAACATAGTGAAACTATTGGCAGTTGACCCACAAACCCCATAATGTTACTCATGCTTTATCCAGAGGGGAACTCAGCCAGCCACTGCTCACAGGGCAGACACTAAATTTGTGCAGGCACCATGTCATTCATTTTGGTGTGTGGCATGTGCCAGAGAAGATAGACATGCGGAGCCAGGACTCATTAACACGCTGATACATATCTACCACTTGAGTACTTGAGTATGACTCATATGCATGTTCAACAGGACAGTGAGAGGACACAATGCTGCATGATAATGTTTTTAGGGCAAACTGTGACCCTATAAGACAACTACCAAAGGCTGCAAATCTTCAGTCTTTCAACCTACTGGGAACCAATAAGGATCATCTTGTCACTTGCTGACAGATCCTACCAATGGCTATGCTTAACTGCATTAACCTAACTCTGACTTTGACCAAGGTGTCTGTTTCTATCACCTATATTGGAAACCTCAGACTTAATCTGAAAATACTCAAATCTGATTGAGTTTTCTGCAGGATCTGGGCAGGCCTGAATTTGGGCTATGTAGATTTTGGGCTAAAATACTCCCATCCACAAAACAACCTTCCAAATCTTCTTGCACGTCACTCCTGAGGGAGAAGAATTCTCTCTTGGCTCTGTAACAGCTGATGGGAATTATTATCAAAATCAGTAACAGGTGACCTCCATCTTTTCTGAGTGTGGATGGACAAGTACAGGGCAGGAAGGACACAGGATTATGTGTAGATGTAGATGATGTTCACGTCCAAGTGAATGTGGGTGCTCAAACTCTGGCTGCTAGCACTCAGGATAAATCAAAACCCAGTAAGTCCCAATCTTGACTCACTTTTCTGAGAAATAAATAAGAAATAACACAACTACAACCAATATATTGTGTAGCATATGCCAGAAGGAAACCAGTTGCTTAATCTGTCATTAGAAGAACAACCACCCAGTTCATCATCTGGGAAATTTTTCTGATGGCCTTTAAAGGGACCCTTAACTGTTCTAAATACCACATGGATTCCTAATCCCTTGAATTCTCAACTTAGTTTCTCAGAAAAGGAATAGCTCTATCTAAGAAGATTCACACTTTCAGTATCCTGTTTCCTAGAAAGAGGCACCATAACAGCCTCCTTCAGATTACAAGATTCTAGTTTGTGACCAAAAATGTTCTAATTCCTTCTGTATCTACACAGCTGCTGTTTTTAATATTCCGCTTCTCACCAGATAGGAAATCAGGCAAAAAAATAAAATACACTGACTTTTATCATAATGGCATGAAACTGAGTGTAAGGAGAGCATGCAGCTACAATGGCATCTTCATGACAGAGTTAAAGACAACAATAATTTGGTAGGTCAGTCAGCAGCAACTAAATCAACTAACAACTAAATCCAAAGGCAATTGTCTTCAGCTTTGTGGCCTTACCATAAGTAGAACCAAGGCTCACCTCCAGGCAGCCAGCTTGCTATTATGAGAAGTGGATTTTGCATCCTTACACTCAAGCTGCGCTCAGCACAGACTCCTCTTTCACACAAGTTTTGCAGCGGCCTTGAGGTTATGTTAAACATAAGAAAATTACTTCAGGCATGTAGCTGCTGAACAGGAGCTATTAGAGGCTTAGCCTCTACTTCCATGCATTAGTATCCAAGAGTGTCCATCTGAAAGATGTCCAAGCAGAGAAGGTTCTGACTGGAAGTTGCCATCCACCTCCTACCCTTGAATTCTGGTGTGGATAAATCTGGACTTTGGTCAGTACTGTCTCCTCTGAGACACAAGATCAAGGGTTAAGAAGGTTTGGTGTATCTCAGGATAATGCTAGATAACCATCTAGCAAGACATGGTGCTCAGTGTTTAAAGGTTAAACCTTATCACACCAACCTCAGGACCATGTATCCAAAATTTGGATGAAAGAAGGCCAGATCCACCTTGAAATGAAAAAGGAGTTTGCCACCAGATACAGACCCAGATGTCAGTGCAAGCAGGAGCCATAATGATCACAAAAGCAGTAGCAGTATCAGCAACCTCTCAGGTTTCATCTAGAACAGATATTATGTTATGCTGTGTTATGTTTAATAGAATCCAAATTCTATATGTAGTTGGTGAAATATGCTGAAGTTTGCCGGCTTCCTGTCATTACACATGAAAATTCCACCTAGTGATGATATATAGTGAGCCATAAACCTCTACAGAGTTCAGCAAATATTTCTTGTTTTCAGAATGTTCTGATGTTACAACAATGTGACTCAGGACTTACTACATACTGCTGTTTCTTTTAATCTAGTGTACTTAGCTTCAATGTCAATTTTAGACACTCCCCCTGGAGCTACATGAAAAATGAAGTCTTGATCATTGCCCAGCTTTATGGAAATTCAATGCAAGCAATTATGAGCTGAACCCTGAGAAGGTCACATTTATAAGTAAGAGCGAATAAGGGAGCTTAGCAAGAACAACTACTCTGTGAACAGCAGAGACAAAATGAAGTGCAGATGTGCTCGGTTGCTCCCTGCCTCCATTGTGCTTGCTGACCTGATGCCAACCATACCTCAACTCTGGGATCCCCTCCCCGAGCCATTGCCCAGCAAGCACCAATTCAGTTGATAGCACTTCTGTGAGTGAAGTGGGAGGCAGACACATGAAGGAGCAGGGACTGGGATCACCCCGCAATCTGGGTGCCACACCAGCCAGCAAAGAGTCCTTTACTCTCTCCCAGTGGCCTCTGTCTTTGGTCTGCTTGGGCTTTTGAAAGTTTTGGGGTGGGGTTACCTTTTCTGAGGGGTCTTTGGTTGCAAGTTTAAAAAAATCCTTATTTCAGTGCTTATGTTTTATTGAATTATTCTGGCAGAAAAGGACTCAATACCTCTCGTCCTGCCATTTTATGTTATCTTTCTTTACCACTGAGTGAAATAAAAAAATACAGGTAAAAAATGGCTTGCTTATATTTCACATCTCTTCTTTTATTACATTTTCTTTTTGCCTTTCTACGTCATACTATTCAAAACCTCTGGTTTTTTTTAAAAAAACTACCAAAAGGTAACAAGTAAAATAAGACATTGCAGTCCTGCAGAAATTGATTAATTCCAAATGAAACTGCCTTTCATATAATATGTTCTTCAAAATAATACTTTTTTCTTCTGCCAGTGCCATTATTCAATTTTGCAGGCTTGGAAAGAAATGTACAGTTACCTATGAGCCCTGTATGACTTCAGAATAATTAAGACTATTTACATTTTTGTATTTTAATTTTATTTCATTTATTTCATCAATCTTTCAGGAATATTTTGGTAATTGTCAAATGTTTGTAATTTATCACAATAAAGAACTGTTAAATGGACTGAGGTATCATTTCCCTGTTCTAGTCTAAATCAGAATTGCTGAATTAATATCCTATAAATATGCTGGGATAATTGTTAATAGTGAGTCTTAGATTTGAGTGGTAGAATCCTCAAGAGTTTTCCTATGGACAAGCTGACTCCTGGCATCACTCACACTGAGGAGTTCTCATGTACCACAGTGAACTATTTATCAATGGATTTACACCATAAAGTTGTATAGTCATATAAACAGAGAGGCAAGTGCAATAAAGGTCTTCTTAAATAACAGTTACTGTGTCCAACTCACAGAGGTTTTTTGGCTCTGTTCTGTCCTTAGAGCTTTACATTTGGACTAAAACAGATGTAAATTGCTCATGTCCTGATCTGGTAGCATTTCAGATACTAACTAGGAAAGAGGTAGAACTAAGAAGTATGCAGCTTATATTTGTGATGTGATTGACAAAAGTGCTGCAAAGGTAGTGCAGTATAGGTCAGGAGTGACAGCATGTTTACAAGACACATGGATTTGTCATATATTTTCTTGTTATATTTCATAAAAATTTATTCCATACATCTGCTATCTTACTGCAGGCAGTAGTCAGCCTGTGCTTCCTTATTCTTTTGTTCTGGCACATAAGATTTCCACAGTTCATATATATTTTGGCAACTACAGGGATGATATTGAAAAACAGAGAAAAGTATCCTTCCATATTCACACTCCTTTATGACAGGAGACTTGGCATCTAATGTTAGACAGCTGATTTCATACTTGACACAGATTAGTAGTGCCTTAGACCTAGCATCTCTCAAGCCATATTTGTCCATTAAATAACTTTGACTCTTTTGTAATGCAAACTAGCTGAATGATAGTTCCCCAAGCATACAGAATTGCTCATTATGTCAGCTTCAGTGTCTGATATGCGCTTGTGGCTGTGGCAGTAAAAGGATCTGCAACTCATCTTTGTGCTAGCTAAGTCTTCCTTGAAGGGGTAGAAGAAAAGAGAGTGGGGTTTTTTGCTTACCTTGGTCTTTATTTGTGTTGTCACTAAATAGTAGTTTCTACCTCCTTGTAATAACACGGAAATGCAGCTAATTAAATCCAAGGACTGTAAAATATTCAGTGCTGAAAAAGGAAGCTACCACAAAATCCATTTGCACAGCATATAAAAAGGATAAGAGCAAGCGCAACTGGAGATATTAATAAAACTTGACCAATGGAATCTCTTAGATAAGATTCTTGAGAAGCACTCAAGAACTGGGCTTATGTGAACCTCATGAGGTTTAATAAGGCCAAGTGCAGGGTCCTGCATGGGTCAGGGCAATCCCTGGTAGCAATACAGGCTGGGGGATGATGGGATCGAGAGCAGCCCTGTGGAGAAGGACTTTGGGGTACTGGTGGATAAAAAGCTGTATATGAGCTAACAATGTGTGCTTGCAGGCCAGAAGGCAAATTGTAGCCTGGGCTGCGTCAAAGCAGCATGGCCAGCAGGCCAAGGGAGGTGATTCTGCCCTTCTACTTTGCTCTGGTGAGACCCCACCTGGATGGAGAACTGTGCCCAGCTCTGGAGTCCTCAGCACAAGAAAGACATGGACCTGTTGGAGCGAGTTCAGAGGAGGCCCACAAAAATGATCAGAGGGCTGGAGCACCTCTGCTGTGAAGAAAGGCTAAAAGAGTTGAAATTGTTCAGCCTGAAGAAGAGGAGACTTTATTGCAGCCTTCCAGTACTTAAAGGGGGCCTGTAGAAAAGATGAAAACAAACTTTTTAGCAGGGCCTTTAGCCATAGGACAAGGGGTAAACTAAAGAAGGTAGATTCAAACTAGATGTAAGGAAGAAATTTGTTACCCTCAGAGTGGTGAAGCACTGGCACAGGTTGCCCAGAGAGGTGGTAGATACCAAATCCCTGGAAACATTCAAGTTCAGGTGGATGGAGCAACCTGATGTAGTTGAAGATGTCCCCACTTATTGCAGGAAGGTTGGACTAGATGACCTTTAAAGATGCCTTCCAACAAAAACCATTCTATAATTCTGTGATTCCAAAGGCTATGGAAATTCTCTAGGCTCTAATGTATTGAACAAAGTGAACCTCTTAGGTTATGACTTGGCCTTAAATGAGTAGGATAATTAAATTAATGACAATATTTATTCAACATGGATTCATTTAATTTTGAATAGGACTCAATCATTAATAAGTGTTATAGAAGTGAGAGCTGCTGGATGTGATTTTGTAAGCTGGGTTGAGGAGCTCAGTGTTTTTTGTGTTTCTTTTCAATTGCTTAGATGTGTATCTTCCTCACTGCACACTGAGGGTGCAGGATGGATTCAACCCAGATTGCAAGGATAAGCAGCGAGCAGCCATGAGATCTGCCTCAGTGCACACCTGCAACTGCAGCTGGTGTGCTAAAGCTGCAGACATGTTCAGCAGGTGGCTAGGAGCATTTAGGGCATGACAGGGCACATGGAGCCATCATCATCATCTAGGCACAGGCAGGTAAGATATATTTTCCCTCTCACAGACACGGCCAGTCTATTTAGGGAATTAAAATGCAGATTTAAAAAACAAAAAAAAAAACAAAACAAAACAATTGGTAGAGAAAACAGGACATTTTCTCATTTCCTGTTACAGGAAATGAGAGTACTACGGGATTCTTACACTAAGGTTACCCCCAAATAGTCAGATGTACCTCTGAGTTGCATTAATATTTTAACATCTTGTGTTCATAGTCCTCTAAAGTCTTGCTGCTTCTTTTTCTTCTTTAACTTCAGTCACATGCCTGTGAAATGTTTTGCCTGACTTGGGAGGGGTATACACTCCCTTACTTTTCTATGCTAAATTATCAATTATGTTAAAGACTTCTCTGCCTACTAATGAGAGAAGGAGAGGATGAGCGTTCACTGAGAACTTTTCTTTGAAGTGAAAATCTTTAGTAGAGCCTTCTCATTTCTAAGGACACTATAATCATCTTGATGGGAGGAAAAAGAAAAGGATTCTGGCTCTACTTATCTTCCTCCTACTCTCCCCCTCATTTTTCTCTCTCCCTCTCCTTTATGCACACGTGCACAAGCACACAGTCTCCAGGGGCTCTGGAAGTGACAACCTACAATGCATGTATTTTCTGAATGGTACGTTTACATCCACATAGGTACAGTTATTTTTTCAAAATGGCCCATACCTGTAACACATGCACACCAGCACTCACATACCAACACTCATATACCATACTTCAATGACTTTACTTTTATTCTTTTCAGTATACTGGTTTTGACCTTTATTTTCTGCACACATCCTGTCAAATCTTTTGCAAATGAATTGTATAGACACAAATATTTGCTCTGAAGGAATTTGGAATTATAAACACCCACACTCAAGGAGACTTTACTTTAAACATGAATGCTTCGCTATGGAAATACTTGCATTCTTCACTCGGGGAATAAAATCTGCATGTTGTCTGACCGCTTCCAACCAGGCAGCATAGCTTGAGTTACAATTATGCACTGTAATTCCCTGTGATAGAAGTACACTGACAATAATAAATTCAAATGCATTCAGATAAATAATTTTAAAGAGAATGCATATTGCTGGAGGATGCTCAGCAAGCAGGAAAAATAAAAGCCCAATAGCCTAATATGTTACTCCTTGGGAATAGCTCTCTCTGCCCTTATGCTGATATATTCTTTGGGAACAGTTTAATGCAGTTTCTATAATTAGCGAGTACTTCATAATCACCTTCTAGAGAAGGAAATCTCTCTGTAACACGGGTTGATTTTGCAGGCATCATAGTGTACATGATTCTTCTATCAGCAGAAGGAAGGTTGCAGGGTGGGGCGCAGGGGGGCTCTAAAACATTACCAGGAGGCATAAAAGTCAGCTCCCTGTAGCAGCCTACATTTCTTTGAGAAAAACTAGTGAAATCCTGCTCTCACTGAAGCCTGCGGGCATTTTGAGGGCTGCTTCCCCAGCAGTCCAGCTAGGGGAATGATTTAATTTACACTGTACAGGTGCTGGGGGGGGGAGGGGGTGGAGCCATGAGGTATGTGGGGACAGAGTCAGGTGCTCCTTTCCTCACCTGAATGAGAAGGTCACTTGTGGTCTGTGTCCCTCTCTCCAGGGCATTTCTCTTGTACCCTGCACTAGCAAAGTCCCTCTGGCTACTCTTGTTCTGTTCTGCACACCCCTCTCCTGATCACACCTCAAGGCTATGATGTCTACAGGCAAAATGTGTTCCTTTAAATAAGATTAACTGCCTGTGATAGTATGGAGAGATTACCATGTGGTTTTTAACCCTATCAGTGTCCTGAGACAAACTCTGGCTATGGGAACCCCTCACCCTGGCATGCAGAGTACTACCACTGCTGCTTGCCAGTGCATTTTCTATTGAGTGGGTATGCTGAGAGACGTAAAAATGATGACTGAATATCAGTCTGGTATATTGTCATGCTTGGTAATTATTCTGTCAAGTGTCTTGTGAGACAAAACGGTGATAGAAAGAGCTGTGGAAAACTGGGCAAGGACCCTTGTTCTTGAAAATACCTTAATGTTCAGTAATTACATGGCTATAAGAAGGACCAGAGTTTATAAGCCTTATTTCATTTGATTGTAAAATCGGCCTTGGGAAGGAAATGTCTAGAAAAGAAATTGTGTGAAAAATTTACTTCTGGTACGGCTTGCCAGGTGTCTGAGAGCTTAAGAAGAATACATGACTAAAAAAAACCCAAACCAGTTCTAATTGAAATGCATTTTTTTAATCTCTTTTTTTTTCCTCTACAAACTTGGATTTGATAAGTGAGAGTTGCACATTTACAAAATGCATTATTTGGTTATAGCTCACACCCTGTACCCCATGGATCCCTGTACTTACTCCTGTTGGTAAGCATCCCCAGTAAATTCCCTATTTCTCATTTTGAACCAAAGAAAGCTTTTATGACATTTCATGTTAAAATGTGTTTACCTGAAATAATTGCTCAGAAATGATCCACAAGATTTTGTCTGCTCATATTCCATAGGATTTAGACTATGACAGCTAAACAATTTAGACTATCTCAAAAACCAGAGCAAAGAACATATACCCAAATGGTTCTGTGGTAATCTGATTAGACCAAGCCTGCACATTATGTATAATATAATGCATAATAATATAGCTTTTTGATTTCCTGTAGAATTTTTAATGCACTCATGTTATAGTATTGTTCCACAATTACTGCAATAACTGAAGTGAAAAGTTGAAGACAATTGTAAGAAAAATAGGCAGTATTTTTGAGAAGTTCAACCCAAGTGTGGAAGGTGAGTATGTTTTTAAAGTACTCAACAGCAGCTGGTTAATAGGGTGATTTGTTAATTGTTGGAAAGGTGAGGGGAAGAGCATTTGTAAGACAAACCTCTCATGCAAGGATAAGTTAGATTAATGGTTTACAAAACGTTCTGGGTAAAGTAACTCTTTTACCTGCAGGGTTTTATGTAGTCAGGCATGCGAGAAGTCTGTTTGCAGTACTGCAGGGTTGGCATGCACTGCTTATTTAGATTCATACCTGTGAAGCCAGTAGTGATTTCATGCCATTAGAATGAATTTGGAACAGATTTCTTTGCTCTTTGCAAGAGAGAATTTATGAAAAGCTCTCCTGGGGCAGGTTAGACTTGTTCTTTCTTTAACCTTCGCACCTTTGAACCATATGCTTTCGAGGAGGACATTAAAAAGAGCACTGAATGATGTTGGTCAAAGCATAAGACCAGACTCCTAAGTCCTAGATTCTTTGTCTGTCTAGCACAGAGATCTTATGTGGCCTGGAGCTTGTCATCTAACATTTTATGCGTCTCAGATTAATTTTGTCTGAAATTGTAAAGCTTGTCCATCTCCTGAGTAGGTAGCAGATAGCAAAACTTATTTTTGCTCTAGAACAGGACATGTAGTATGGACAAGAGAGGACTGGGAACTTCACTTCATTTCTGCTTGTATTGCTCTCAAATTATCAGTTCCTAAGGTGTAAATTGAGTTGGACATGGTTCTAGCATGATGCCAGGCAGCCGCATCTTCCACTGACCACAGCGGCAGCAGAGGAAAATGAACATCTCCTGGGAGACCACAGAGAATCAAATCATACTATAGAGCAGAGTCAGTGTCGATACACAAACACATACATACATACCACACACACAAGTGTCTATGCAGAAATATCAGCCAATCAGCCTGATAAACCTAAGTAATTCTATAATTCTATAAACTAGCTAACATCTAGGCAGAATTGTTTTAGCTATGAGTCTAAAATTCCTATATAAATCAGACATTTCCCTTCCTTGCAATCCCAGTAATTGTCAGAGAAATTATATGGAGCTTAAGTACAGTAGGAGCAAAGTGCAGCCAGTCCTTTCCTTGCCCTCCCTTTAAAGGACTGCTTTTTCAGAGAGTTCTTGCCATAAGAAGCTCTGACTTTCCACCCCAAATGAAGGTGGCTACATTTTTTCTTACCATTTGTTTTCTTCTTTCACAGTCTCAGGTACTACAACTTTCAAGAGGCACAAGGACACCTCTCAGACTGTGTGCCTTAGTTGGGGCCATGGTTTGCCATGTGGCCAGTTGCCCAGGGCAGCAATTTCTAGAAACTCCCATTCTCTTTTACTACAAAGGGCTTTAATTGTCACTTCTGCTCAGTCACAGATGTATCTTGCCATGTGGAAGGTTGAATACAGTCTCTAGTTGTATGGAAATGAAATTGTCTTTAGATGGGAACTGCCTATGCATAATTACCTGTAATACTTTCTCAAATTCTGTAACAATAAGCTTGACAAAAGCATCAAAAAACATTAAAATGTACACTAAAATACTTTATAGATTATAATTTTCTCAGGCACGGGGCCTTACGTGGCCTGGCTCTTGTTCAGGTTGGTACAAAGTAACTCACTGCCCTAATGTGATCTTATTTTTTTTTTAAATAGCAGAACGAGTAAGAAATTCAGACCAGTTCAGTAAAGCGATATAGATCCTACACAGAGACTTTGTCTTGGAAAAGGACCTCAGAAATATTCAATTACATTGAAACATACCATTATAAGATGCCTTCTAAAGCAATCACTCGCTGCACGCTCTTTTCAAGCCAAGCACCCAGAGATGAGTCTTAAGTGGTGAAAAAGACTATTGAAAATTGGAATCAGAAGCCCAATGGTTTCACACGTTCACACCTGCACAAGAGGACAATTTTTCTTGAGCACCTATTGGAGATGAGTGCCAAGATGTCCACTGCTTTTTCTCAATAACCCTTTTGAATAGAAGAATCATAGAGGATCAGTGATTGTTAAAGGGAAAGCCAAGCTTTCATTAAACTGCACACAACTCTGTAAATGTTTCCATTTCTAACTGAAGGAAGAACATGCTCCCTGTTTCTTTTCCTACTAGACTAATTACAATTTATTAAGGCACACCAGGCAGGTCAGAGCAAAGCTTGTTTGGAGTTTGCATTTCAACTGCACATTAGGCTCTTGCATTGTAATATATTTAAACTGACAGCATCATTATGGTGAATTAATCTAAATTATGTCTAGACATATATTTACAACAACAAGCATCATAGAGACTGTTTGGTGGCTAACTGCTCAGAGGAATTAAACAAGAAAATCTCAGGTTTAAACCTTACAAATAAGTGACTGAATTGATAAATGAAGGAATAAATGAGTTTAGGCCATGCTTCAGGAACAATACCAAAATCTTCTCCCTAGAATTTTATTAGTTTACATATTCCTTCACCAGTTTACCATTTTAATTATCATCCCCTCTGCTCTAGGGACATAATCCTGCTGTAATGCTATCACATGCTCAGAAGCCTGCACAGGGAGAGTGCAGGAAAGTCTCAGCAGGTCATAGGAAGCATTACATGATTTCTGTGCCGTAAAAGTGCTTGGATATACCCACATTTTGAAAGATAATTGTGAGTCTCCTAAAGCTATTTTAAGTTAGGTGTATCAGGAAGCTTAGCTATCATTTTAACATTAGTAAAGTTGAAGGCATAAATTCAGCATTGTTCCACTGCTAGTGGTGATGAGGGAGAAGGAGTCTTGTACTTCACACTGTTGCTATTTATTATTTGTAACGATGAAGGTTTTTAGGAGGGATGCTGATTGTTCTTGGCTCTTTCCACTTACAGATAATAATTTTATTAAACAGCTGTAATAAATCCGCAACAATGCCACTGGATCATGTAATTAATTATAATTTTATAGCCTGACTATATACAGTACTTCATCTTAAACTCACTGAAAGGTAGGAGTTGGCAACTGTAGGGCGAGGTACAACACATTAGAGGTATGATGTTTTGTAGTAGCTGTAGCTCTCAGGAGAGCTCTCAGGGCAGCGAGACATGCAGGGGATACCTGACCCAGTAGCTGCACTGCCTGAGGAATCTCCATGTCATCAGAAAGGACTGTGCTGCTGTGTCACGACAGCATTCTCCGACGGTGACAGCAGGACAGCTTGTTCCCAGCTCCTGGGGAAGTTAAATGCTTTCTCCCTAGTGTGGGATTAGTGACAGGGGAGGGACTGCCTCTGCCAACCTGTTTGGTTTTGAGATCTCAACATGTCTGCAGTAATACAACCTTCATGGGGCCATCCAGGAAGGCTGGAGAGGGTCTGAGGGAGGATAGTGAGCTGAGCCCAGGCAGAAGGGAATTAGACACTGGACAAGAGAAATGTGAGACTGGTGACTGCTTCAACATCAGGGCTCTGTATCTCCCAGCATGTTGGAAAGCACTAGTGATTTTTGCATTTGAGGAGACCCACAACAGTAAATTTAATTCCTTGACATGTCTTTTTTTCTCTGTGGAGAAGCAGGAAAAATTAGTATGGGCATAGCCTTCAACAACATGTCTGAACAGCTTCCAGCCTGGAGAAGGCTTTCACTTGGCTGACTCAGATTGTGGGCAGAGCCACTGTCTGTGCAGTTGTGCCTGCAGATAAACCAGATGGAAACAGAGCAATGCAAGTCCTACAGAAATGGGGATGAGGTAAGAGTGATGGCAAAACAGAAAGGTCAAATTCATTTCTTAAGATTGCCCAAGATGTATGTGCCAAACCCAGTGTTTGAACCTGGCACCTCCTGAATCCTTGATGGGTTTGGTTTGCTTCAGGAACAGTATTACTGCTACCTTTAAGAAGTGCTGTGAGCACTCTGTTAAAAGTGTTTAATAGTTATTTAGAAAGCAGAAGTAGAGATGTGACTGTATGGCATTAGTTAGCCAATGCTAGAAGCTCGTTGGCATTTCTGGTCCCTGCTGGTTAAGGGAGGCTGAGGAAATAATACAGAGGTTTCAAAGGGGAGCCACAAAACTGACTTGTGGGCTGCCAAGTAGGCTGTAGGAAGGGAGACATAAGGATCATAATTTATTCAGTTTACTGAAAAAAAAGAAGCCTGAGGTGATTTGGGTGTTTTGTACAAGTGTTAGCTCACAGGGTGGATATCTGGGAGTAGAGAGATTTTAAACTTTTACTGATGAAGGTGTGTCAAGATCCACTCACTGAAAAATGTCTTTGGTGGGGGAAACTCCAATCACTGCCTGCAATCAGTGGTGAGGACCTCACATTATTGCCTTCAGTCCATGAAAGAATTCCTTCTCTCTCCATCCAAGTTATATTTTGATTACTTACCTACTCATCTAACACTTTCTGAAGTATCAGACCTTGGTCACCACTTAAAAACGGGACAGTGGTGGGGTTAGAACACTGACAGAAGGCACTACATAGTCTCAGCGTTCTGCTTTGTCTATCTTCCTCTCATGCTCAGGGTCCCTACAATGGCCAGATTTGGAGTAGGAAAAGCATTTTACTCCAAAAGATAGTCAGGCAGGGATCTTGAGATTTTTTACCTTCTTCAGAAAGGAGTGCAGTTTGCAGGCTGGAATTCCTCATTGTCCCAGGGGCCTTCAGAGCGCAGATACTTACTTCAAGATACTTAGCTACTTGTCTGTTCTTTGCACCTGGTGCAGAGTTTTTTCCTCCAAAGAGCTGAGACACTTAGTAGAACTGTAATCTTTGGGACATGCAGGAATTCAAACAATTCTCTCAGGCCAATAAAAGGACATCACTACTTAAGTTAAATGTTTAAAACAAGGTCCCAGAAAGTCCTTCTCAGCCACTGGCCCCTCCTGGCAATTCCCAAACTCCTCATGCAAGCTCCCCAGGCTGGCAGCAGTGGCCAGCTTAAAGCCTGTCTCATTTCTGTTCCCCATCAGGATCAATAAACTGGAACACTTTCTGCTCATCTCCTCTTGATAACTTAATCTAGCAGGTGTTCTGAGAATATCTCTAAACTGAGCATGCTGCATTCAAAATGCAGTGGCAGTCACTTTTAAAACATAGCTGGAGAAGAAGGTCTTTATGCACCTGTAAAGGGTGAAAATGCCCTGCCAATTTATGGTTGGTTGACAGAGGTTTAGTTTGTCCTTTCTCTGCCTGGGGGAATTTAAACCCCAGATTTCCAGAGGAAGAAATCATTCCTTCTGGCACTCTTTCGAGCATTTTAGTTAAAAGGACATTTTACATGCATGTAAAAACCAACATCAGTCACAGTTTTGAAGTAAAGTGTGATGTCCACTCAGTGTGTTTGAAGGACATATCCTTTCTAATGTAAACTAAGGCCTGGAACTACTAAGTGAAAGTACTTAGGCACCTGCCTGCAAGGAGAAGTGGAACATGGATGTTTCAGCCTGGTTGTCAGAGTGCCCCATCAGCTTGACTTCTCTCCTCTTTTATCCACTTTGCGGCATGCAATGCTCCCCTGCACTCTATAAGGAGCCTATCCTGGGACTAGAAAACAACAATGAGCTTGTGCATTATAGTCCTTCTGTGAAACTGAGGCTTAAAGATTTCTGAAATTTCCAGTCGGGTAAGGGAGAAACAGAGAAAGGCTATGCCAGAAGAAGAAAGCTAAAACTATTTTCAGTATATGGTCACTTCTGTAAGCTGCCCATGAGAAATACCAGTGCTTTTACAAAACCTTTTGTCACAAATGAGGTTATTGTGCGAGCAGAAGAAAAAAAAAAATCTTTGATGTAAATGAAGAATTATTGACATGCTTTGTTCATTCACCTTTTCAGCCTTTTTTCAGACAGAAACACACCTTAGTGAGCTTTCTGTATATGTAGATCTCTTTCCTCTTAGCTTTTGAACATACTCATTGATTTGAATCAAATTTGAGACAAGAATAAAAACTTCAAAGGTTTTTACTGCTGGAACATTTTTCTGGAGGGTTGTTGGAAGGTTAAAATGTGCAGGGGAATTTGGAGAGGGGTCTGTGAAATCTTAATATTGGTCTGTTAAATCAGCTAAGAGACATAGCCCTGTAAGAAACCTGCCTTCATGTTTTGTACTCATTGCTTTATCTGACTTTCTTTTTCTTTCTGCAGATAATACCCATAGTTTCTGAATGTCTGAGCCTCATTTATAAACCTCTCCAATAGCTGCCTGTTCTTGTGACCCTTGCAGGAACTTTGCAGGAACAATATATTTGAGGGTTGTCAAATTTGGTTCAAATCAGCCAACGGGTTCTATGGCTACTGAAGAGGAAAATATATGCAGGGTGCAGTCCCAACAGAAATTGGAAAGCTTGCCAGCCCTGCAGCCATGAGCAAACCACCTGATACCAGCCAGAACTAATGAAAGGAGAAGAAGGGCTCAAGCTACTTTACCCACTCCAACATATCCCCCTTAAAATAGGTTGAAACATAGGCTAGTCGAAACTAGTTTACTGCTTTAAAATGCTTCAATTGCTGCTTGTGATTCATCAATAAAAGAGCAGGCTACAGCATGCAGGGAGGTTTGTTTGGCCAGCTGTGAGAATGAGCAAGTCCAGACTCATGTAACCAGTCATCACTTTCTCACTGTTAATATATCCATGCAGAGCTCTCTGTTGTTGCTCTTGGGAAGAGTGGGTGAGGATGGAGGAAACACGTGGATGAAATGTAGTTCCAGGACAGCAAGAGTCATTTGATCAGCATGTGGAGAGGCATGGGAGAGGAACATCTGCAATGCGCTATCATACACAGAGATCACTATATCCTGACTGTCTGAATATTACAGAGACATTTAAGAGGTTGCAAAGTGATAATTAACTTCCACGTTGAACATTCTGGGGCAAGAGTCTTGGTACTGAGCCTATGAATTAATGATGACCAACGTGCATTCATTTAAAAAGGCAAATTTGAACTTTTTACCCAATTTTTCTGTGCCCTTATGTATTTCAAACAGCTCTTAACACCTTACAAAAATTTTAAATCTCATTTTCTAGGCAACACAATGAAAATCATAGTTAATTTATTTTTGCAAAAATTATATTTGGTAACTGCTTCTGTGATGTAAATATAATCCATCCTTCCATGTAATAGAAATTCATTTTAAACAGTTTACAGATACTCATGAAGTCTGATTCTATTTTCAGTTATTAGCCATGAAATCTACTACTGTACAAGCTGTTGGTTCAGTGATAACCATTTGGTGGGTAATTGCATAACTTACATTAGCTTGGTGCCACATGTCAGCTAAGGCATGAAGCATTTGCTCAGGAGTAGCTGTGAGTCTGATTTCAGTGTGCTATTACACTTCTACTGAGGAAATTTCTGCAGACCCGATTTACATTTACACTAATGGCTTTCTGCACTGTTAAGGCAGGGAAAGGAGCCTTAAACCAAGTACAGTTTTCTCATATTCTCTCCTCTGGGTGCCTTCACACTTCCTGAGCTATGTGATTAAAATCTATATGTCTGCATATTGGTCAAGAACACCTGTATGTTTTCATACAGATGATTATATCACAGCAAGTGCACACATGCAGCACATAATCTCTGCATGCACAGTAGGCATATATATTCTGGCATGTTGGATTTACTGCTTAGGTCTGACTCACAGTAGAGCAAGTACCGCAGAGCAAGAAGGCAAATGTAGCAGATGGATCAGACTCTGCACAGATGCTTTGCGATGTTGTATTCCGGTCCGGGAAATACCTGACCCCAGCAGAGATCCTCAGTGCTGCAGCAATAAATGAGGATTGGGACCAAGTGTGAAGAAAGGTGAGTGTACATGGCAGTACAGCAGTTCCACAGTGATTAACTGAATTTAATTTAAATCAATTTAACATTTCACTCTGAACTGCTGGAATATTACTTCTGGCACAATGTATCCAAACTTCCCTCTGTTTTTGCAGCCAGCCTGCGGCTCCCTGTGATGCTGAATTGCCTGCATGTTTGACAACTATGTCACCTTCCCTGATGTCTAAGTAGGCATTTCCTTCTCTTCCTGACCAGCAACTTAACAATTAGCACAGCAAGATGAAAAGGCAATGTTTTTAGGAGTAAAGGACAGACAACTGCAGTAAAAGCTGCCCCTTTCACTGATCATGATCTTCTCTTGTAGATTCAGATAATAATGTTGCAATGCTGAAAAGCTGGAACTTCTCAAAAGTGAGGAGCTGTGCTGCTGACTGGCAGCCCCGGAGATAAATTGGTAGCTGCTGAGACTGGCAAGTGGGGCCACCTGGGCTACTGTGCTGCTTGGGTGAAGTGCAGTGGGGAGGGATGGACATGAAGAAGTGGGAGGGGGAAGAGAAGCCCCCCTAGAAAGACCAGCGTGCTCTAATAAAACACAAAGCTGTGAGCCCTGTGCAGAGGTTTGCTTTTTAGAGAGCATGACACATGGCAGCATGGCTGCAGCACAGCAGGGTTGCCAATGATGCTGCTTGGCAGAATACAAAGAGCTCCTTGTCGGACTGCCAATGACTTGTCCAGAAGTGTTGCAGGTTCAGCTTTGCTTTCTGGTCTTAATCACTTGATCGCTTGCCCATGGGTTTATCCCTGCCTCTGGTCACAATGATTTGAGCTAGAATTCAACTACTTCAGCTATTAAAAAGAAATGTTTGGGTTAGGAGAGTGAGCGGCAGCTCAAGACCCATCAGGGCTGCCTTCTCCTCCACAGGGCTTCAGAGATCCCAGGAGGCACTGCCAGGCATTCAGCAAGTCCACACAGCTGCACTCCATGCTGGCACGCCTGGGGAAGCCAGCCCAGCAGTGGGTCTGGCCTGCTCCATGTGGCTTTTCCAACCCCTCCAGCAATGACCCCTCT
Source organism: Eurystomus gularis (assembly GCA_013400335.1). Classification (NCBI taxonomy): domain Eukaryota; kingdom Metazoa; phylum Chordata; class Aves; order Coraciiformes; family Coraciidae; genus Eurystomus; species Eurystomus gularis. The sequence continues at coordinate 199,121 of VZZY01023216.1, read as the reverse complement.
CCTAGCTGCCCCAGTGGGAAGAGCCTCCTCCCGTGCTGGCCTTGCACCTCTGCCAGAGGGTCCAGCTCCCACTTTGGCCAGCCCAGAATCACCTGGACCCCATGTGCAGTGCAAGTGCAGGCTGCCCTGGTGAGGGGCACCTTGTTCCCTCGGCATCCCCATGGCAGGGACAGGAGAGAGCATTTCTTCTGTCCTGCCAAACTCTTTTTTCCTTGACCTCTCTGGTCCCAGATGCACAAGCTGTGCTGGTTTGCACACGCCTTGCATACCAGGTTTGAAGGAAGCCACACTAGTTTTCTACTTTAAACACACTTGGACCTGTTTATCTTTCCCAGTGAGCGTAGCAGCAACAAACGCAGCCTCATGCCTCTTGCCTCTACCACTTCAACAGAGTATCAGCCACTGCTACTCACATCTCCCCTGAATGTAGGCTGTTCTTCCCCAGATGGCTCTAAAACCTATTTAAGAAAACATACTTTTAAAAATACTTCCATTTATTTTTAAAAGTTTTTTAAAACTTTGTTTTCAGCTTTTTCTGTAGGTTCTTAAAGCAGATATGTCAAAATGTTTACAATTTTAGCACCACTGAATCTCAGTAGAAGCATGAGCTGGGTTGCTAAATTCCTAGACAAATTTAACGTGTGTTGTTCATTTGTTTCTATTTAATTCATTCTGCATAGGAATACAGACATTATAAATATATATGATAAAATGTACATGACAAATGCAGACACGAATACAGACAGGATACATTTATTTGGCACAGGAGAAGACAATAGCTCTGACTGCATCTTGTTTCTGTTGGTTGTATGCTCTGCTGGCCAGTGGGAGGATACTAGTATGAAGGGGGAATTGGGGCAATATCACTGCCCCAAGAAGCCCAAGCCTGCTCCATCCTGGAACACCCCAAAGAGGAAAGCAGCTAGAGCCATGTCACATCAGGCACAGGCAGTGACTGGCAGATGCCACTTCCTGCAAGATCCCAGGGACTTACGGTCTCTCAGATGGCAAATCCCTGGCTACAAAGACCTCTCTTACACATCCCAGCTTCCCACGTTGTAGGCAGCAGGTCATCTTAATCTGTGACCCACTGACCTGCACCTGGTGGGTGGGATTGTAGCAGCAGGGTGTTGCTCTGTAGGTGTTTGTGATACAGGGCATTTGGGAGAAGGGAAAGGAGATGAAAGAGGAGAAAAGGCAGAGCAACCAGCATCTACTTTCCCAGTCTTATGTTCAGCATGTGAGACCAGACTGGTTTTGGAAGCATGATTATACAGGGACTGAGTGTCACAATACAGGTACTGCAGGAAGGCTCAAGAGAGTCACGCATCTCCCTTCACCCTGAGTATGTGACTTGTTTCACTGTGAGCTGCTCTAGCTGTTAATGAGATCAGATGGTCAAACCAGACTAGGGGGATTTGAAAATATGTAGTTAAATTGTGCAATTTCTCCCTCTTACATTAAAAATGGTTTTGCTATGCTGACCTCAAAGCTAGGTTTTGTTCAACAGATCATTTATTCAGATCTATAGTCCACAGGATAATTAAAATTTAAGAGTTAATTAAACGAGAAATGATCTAAGCATACATCTATAAAGAAGGCTGGGAATCAGATACCTTGTATCTCCTCTTAGAAGTCATGACTTCTATCATACATAATTACTTTCCCCTGTGGTGTGCGTGGGAAAGACCTGTTTCTAAACGAGGACATTTTCTATTAAAAACAGCAGGAGAAAGGCTCAGACACTAAGGGCTTCATCTGTAAGGCAGATTTCCTAATGAAATCAGCCCCAGTCTGGCAAAGCAGTGGTGCAAATGTTTATTTATGAGTGTGTGAATAGTTCTGTTGCCTTTAATGCCATCACTTCTGCACCTGAAGTTAGGCATACCCTTAAATGCATTGTTCAAGCAGCCTCAGAGTGCTCACTGAAGGGTCATTCTGTTGGCAACACACAAACCAGGCAGCTAGGAATCATGGACTTCAAAAAACTGCCAGCAACACACAGCTTCCAAGATCCTGGCACTTAGCTGTTGATCTGGCAATGACATGACTGGCAAGTGAACTGTGAAGGAGGTAGGACTTGGGGAGATAAGGTGCAGAGATTTGCAGAGTGTCATGCATGCATTGAAGGGGAAATTTGCTGAAAATACATCCTAGGGGTAGGAGAGTTGAGCTAGGGTTGTTATGGGACTGGGACAAAGTGGAATGTAGGACCATGTGGAAGGGTAGTGGACTCACCAGAGGTGGGCTGTGGACTACACCTAGGGTTGGGAGAGAGGTGCTGCAAGGTTTGGTGGAAGTTTGTGGTGCTGCACGTGAGGCAAGCTGCAGAGCTGGCTGTGGGGAAGTAAACCAAAGACTGTATGGAAAACTCCCTGGCTAGCAGTGGCAGCTGTACGGCAACATCTGGGGGTTGTTTCTTTTACCATAAACACTGATAATTTTTCTTTCTGTTCTTTGCAAGGTGAGATGCTGCACAGAGTGCAAGCTGACTTAGGTCATCTCAGTAGCATTAATTAATCATGCAGGATCCACCCGTACGTGCGGGCAGTTTCTACAGCTGCTTGAGTTCTGTAAATGTAGCTGACATGGTGATTGGGGAATGAGATTGCTGTGGAAACTGCTTCAAGAAGCTCTTGCACTTCAGACGAAGCAAAGCCTTAAATGCTCTTTAAGGGTACAGGGAGTGGCTTGCGCTGTAACCGAGTTTGTCGCTTGAAAACAGACTTGAGGAAACAATACAGATTTTTTCTTCAGTAGTCATTGTTTGATTTTTGAAATGAATGGATTGCATTTCCTCTTTCTTACAATTGTCAGCTTCTCACACTTCAGTTTTGCCCCAGCCCACCTGGCAAAAAGGAATAAGAACCACTATTTGGCTGATTCCTCATGTCTCAAGGTAGAGAATATCTTCCCTGTCTGATTCTGAATTTGAGAAAGCAAGCAAGTAGGGGGGTGAACAGGAAGATGGCTTCAGCTGAGCATCGCTGAAAATCAGTTTCCCCACTGAAAAAGTGTCTCCTTCTGCAGACAACCTTAGTGTCTGGAGTCCTGATGGTTTGCCTGGCTCCTTCTTGTTTGCTTCAGAGGATGAATGGGTAGCTTGTCCAAGCAGCTCCAAGGAAGTAGCACAACTTGAGTGTTGACTAGACACCATTTGTTCAAATAGTGAAGAATCTGGGAAGCATATGGCAAAAGCATTAATGGGCAAGCAAAGAACAGAAGACAAGAATAATAATAGCTGAAAAGCACTTAGTGCAAATGATTTGTTGAGCTCTGTTGGCAGTAAATAGGAAGTTTAGGTAGATGTATATACGCACATGTGTATATCAGCAACGTCTGCCCTTTCAAGGTGTCTGCCTATTCACATGGTGCATCGGCCTATCCAGCAGGGTAGCAACAGAGAACGTTGCATAAATTTCATGTCACTGAATGAATATTTTTGGGCAGGCTTGATTTCTTGCTAAATCCTATCTGTAGCAGGAATAAATTTCAAAGACCTAATTACTTCAAACACCAAGCAGAGACACAGGCTTTTAAAATAGGCTCTTTCTGGTTTTCTTTGCTAACTTAGAAGGGCAAGAATAAGTGCTACCAGGACAGCCTACTTGGGATCACTTATCTGAAAGCAATCAGCCGCATCAACAAAGCTTTTTCAGCCCTGCTGTTTGCGTGCAGTATACTTTGCTTTCAGCCATTAAGGAGCAGTGCATGCAAGGTGCTTGCCTTCACAATGATGTTGGTATCTTCCCCTGGAAAGAACTACCTGCCCATCAACTGTGGCTGGAGTTATCTGAAATCAGCGAAACTCTAGGCTTGTATGAAAAGTCATCAAAGGTAATAATGAAATGAACCCAGATGGTTCTGCTAATGACCCTTCTTTTGGGATTAATGAATCAGAATGCACTGAGCTCTGCAGGGCTCCCATTTTATGTTATTTTATAAGTGAGCTGGTTTGGGTTTACAATTGTAGCTGAATTTGCATTTTTTTCACCTTTTGCGACCTGGTGGAGATGGTGATTCCAGAGCGGGGAAAGCGGGGTGAAACCTGACTGTGAGAAGAGAGGTGGTCACAAGACTGCTGCATTGTATTATAGGGAATATGTGTGCAAAGCAGGGAGGGGCTGGTGGCAGAAAAGGGCAAGAGCCCTCATGTTTGTGTTCTAGATTTGCATCACTGTACCGTTTGGTATCACAATGACCCCATCTTTCCTGGGGAAAACATCTACTTTCAAAGCAGTTGACAATGGCCCTCATAGTCCAGCAATTACTAGTTAATCTCTCAAACAACCTTGTTGACATACTGGCATGAACTTCTCACCAAGTAGGGGTCACAAATATTTACCTTTGTATTGAAATACTGGGTCTCCTACACACACTTATACACTTCTACATGCAGAGCATATACACAAAGCTACATAATGAAAGAGAGAAATATTCTAGCTTTGTAAGAAAAAGAATTTCAGAGGCCTGGCAGAGCAGGAAAAGAGGCTCCCCAGTGTGAGGCCTGTTACTGGACCCTTCCTAAGTCCTGCCATACTTAGATATGTAGACAGATAGCTTGAAGAGTTGTCCTCCCCTGTCTATTCTCCTCTAACTTTTGATTGTTCACTACCACCTCTCATTCTGTGCTAGCAAAATATCTATGGATCTATGTACAACTAGACAGGGAGGATGGAGAGGGGAGGGAGAAATTGGCACCTTTTCTTTTTCTGCAAGTTAGTTTCAGTCTATACGACCCCTGGGACTCAGTTTAGTGCATACTGCACAGATGCAGGTGCAGTAGAAGGGAAAGAAGGTGGTATCAAGAAATTGAAAGTTAGAGTGGACAGTATTGCATCTTTCAGTTGCACTTCTGGCTTAAAATGACCATGAAATCTGTGGCATTTCTGTAATATATCCTCTGAGGAAAATGTATCCAGTTCCACTCTTCAGGTTAAATTTATGGGAGGAGAGTGAAAAATAAATCTTCCTATTGGAAATTAATATGCAGAAATCACTTCCATACATCCATGCATCCATCCATCCCTATCATCACTGCACTATCTGAATACATCTTATGACTATCTAACTCACATTTCTCAACAGACTTTAACATTGCTCTTTTTTTTTTTTTTTTCCTCTGATGTAAAGGAAAAAGTAGTCAGATTTTCTGATGATTTCCAGATAAATAGAGAAAGAATGACACGGGTCTATGATTTTTTTTTTTTCTTAGCTGCTGTTATGGTTCTTACTGTAGAATTTAAAAAAAAGGTGGTGATAGAAGAGGAGGAGTAAGGGATGCTGCACCCAGCATTTCAGCAATGCCCTTGAATTCTTGTTTTACCTGTTCACCTGCAATTGTAGCTTATCAGAAGCACATCAGAAGCCTCGGGTAGAAATACAGACAGATCATTGGGCTTGAAAAAATGAAGCCATGGGCTCCCAAAGTGCACAAGAGCAGAACTAAGACTGCTTTGCTGAGAACAAGGTGAAAAGTATTGGACTCTCTATAACAGAGAGATAAGTCCTTAAGGTGTACAGGGGAATGTCTTAGAAACTTTCAGTGTGCTTCTCTCCTCCACTCAAATGCTTATTTCTAAAAATGGAAAAGAACCTCATTCTCCACCTGCACCCATTCCTCTGGTTTATGGCTAGAAAAGCCTTCCAGGATAAACAGCTAGACCTTAATCTTCAGTTTCATGAAGTTAGGCACATCGGTGCACTTGAGGATCTGGGCTCCAGCATGAACTCAGAAGACGGGCTTTCAAACAACTTCAGTGCTTCCTGATTTGGGAGTTGTATTGAGATAAACACATACACCTCTGCCAGTGTTTGAGAAATCCAATCATAAGGTCAAAAGGAGCACTAGTCATTTAATAATTTATTTAATCTGCAGAAATCATTAAGCGTGTGAGTAGTAGGAATTCAGGAAAATTCCCACAAATGACATGATGTAGAACAGCATATTTTTGTCTTCTGAGCAGGGAAAATCTGCAGGAAATATGAAAAATTTGGAACTCTTAAACAATTCTCTCTTCTCCATCAAGTGTTTATTTACAGAGGTATTGCTATAGAGATAGACCATTCAGGGAAACAAACAAACAAACAAACAGAATTCATATAATGTGACAAGAAGGTAGCCTTATGACTTCTCACACTTCCTTGATTGTCTTGAAGAGTTTTAAAGTAATAGTAAGTATGTGAAAGACAGAACCTTCACATTTGGTGTGCTGTAGATTTCAACACGCCCAGACTGTGGTGTGCAGCAATATAAATCAAGACACTAGAACTTGTCCCTGTGTCTTTAGTGACATGAATTATTGAAACCATGAGAGGTACGTGATTTCAGCTGGTTAATCTGAAGACAAGATCTCGTAAGACTACTTATCTTATCAGACCAGAAATAAAAATAAATGATCCATACAGATACCACAGAACTATATAAAACACTATAAAAAATTAATCCTAGTTCAGTCTGAACTAAAACGAAATCCTGAATCATATTCTGAAAGTGATTCTTGTTAAGAACTGTGATCTAAGCACCTGCTCTTTCCATCTTTCCATGTTCTCTCTCGATATCAAATATAATACTCAGATTGGAACCAGAGACTGTGTTTGAATAACTGGAGGCAGATGTCCTTTTGGAAAGGCCTGTGACCATAGAGCAGAACATTCCCTTACAAAATCTTAAAATTCATGAGTAAAATGAGAGCTTTAAAGAAATATTACTACATTCATTACTGTTTAGAAAATGTAACATCACCACCACACCATAACAGCCCTGCTTGCAGATTATTGAGTTGTACTTCAGTGTACCACAGTGATGCACTTCCAGATTAAAAGATTTTGTATGTTAATTCTGATCATTTCCAAGCTTTAAAGAAATGCATCCCATACATTCCTTTGCTGGGATAACCTGGAAAAAATGCACATTGGCACGATACTGCACAACCTGTTTAGCTGCAAACTGTTTTACCAAAATCCTCTTTGGCACAGGGTAAGAAAGCTCAGGCTTGAGAAAAGCAGCCTGGAGCTTCATTTCTATCCTACCTAGACTAATAAAATACATAGATTTATCAGGAAGGTTTAGAGACATCAGAATCGGTAACTTCTCTCCAAGTGGCACTGCCTGGGGTGGCAAATGTGACTTTCATGGGGTCACAGTAGAAGTTCTTCAGCTGTCCACTCCCTCTTTCAGATCAGTGTCCAGCCCTACTCAAAGCTCTGATAAGTAGCAGATTATTTCCAGACCTCTACATGCCAGAGATATCACCTTGGGTGTGGTGACACAGAATTTCATATTTAATACTGTCATGACCTTGTATATAACTGCATTAAGATAGTTGGTAAGTGCACACAAAGTCCAATGTGTACACGCTCAAAGAAATGCTTCCTCTGATTCCTGATAAATGAACAGAGGTTTGTCATTCACTCAGCTCATCTACTTTTTCCCTACTTCTGTCCTCTGAGACTTTATTTAGTGGGCAATGTTTGCAACATGGTAGTTGCCTGGAGAATTATAATTGTATATAGATAATGTTATTTAAAATTAAGACCCTGAGGCTGAAACTAAAGGGGAAAGGCCTTTCAGTTTTACCAAATGTACATGTGTTCCTATTATGTTTCTTTTTTTGTTAGCTGATATTATACCAAACTAAATGTTTTGTTATGAGCACCAAGAATCTAATCCAATTTTCACAAAAGGCAATGGAAAAAAATCCTTTTGTTTTTTGTGGGACTCAGATTCTGCACGAATTGCATTTTCTCTCTCTGCCTAGCAGATATATGAATAAAATGCTGCAGATGGGGTTTTGACTGTCATTAGATGTTCTTTAGATAATGTTATTCCTCTGCTGAGCCAAATTATATCATTAGAACATCTATTTACTGCAGATTTTTTCCTTTTGGTTACCTTTTCATCTCCATTTTGAAATCCAAAAAGTTATTCTCCCTGAGAAAAAGTAAAAAGTCTAATTTTTAATCCAGTGGAGTTACAACAGGGCAAAATAAAAAACAGCAACACAGTGTCAGGGTCAAAATATTTCTGCTTCTGAAATATGGAAGAAAATTGTTTTTTCAAGACACTGTGCCTCTGTCTTGTATCCACAATTTAAACATCTAGTGTCTTAACTATTGTCTTCTTTTTTAGCTAGTAGTCTCCCTATCCTCCCCTTTTCAGTCAGTGGCAATAAAGAAGCCCTTTACTTTCCCATTCTTGAGAACACAATGCATCTGGCCTCTTTTAGAAGTCTACATATGGACCACGTGGATCAGGCTCCGGAATTGCCTGTTCCTCACCATTAACTCCAGGGTGAGTTAGAACAACTGAATCAGATGGAGGTGGCAGCATTTGTAGGTATCTTTCGAGGGCTGGAAAACAAAAAAGCAGAAGATGCTTGTTCACTTGGAAAAGACTTTCCAGATTCTTCATGGTGAACCTCTACAAATTTATGAGCTGGTATAAACTCCGCCAAATATTTTTGTAGTGTAACTCACAGTTCTCTTGCCACAGAACTAGTTTCCTTCTTGGAATAATTAGTAACTCTTTTTTGTAATTGTGCATGATTGAAAGGCAAGTGCAGACCATGGTCTGTTTAGGGTTTTTTTGTTTTGCTTTGTTTTTTCATTTTAATGGAACTCTGCATATTACAGGATAGAAAATCTATCTTAAATAATTTTATTTCTGCCAGTGGGTAGTATGTATTTGGTAGTATTTCAGACTTAGGTTTTCCATAATTTTAATAATTTACTTCATTCTCAGCTGCCATTTTGAACAATAGCCTGCTGTGAAGTAGCTAAACTAACATTTTTATGTAGGTTGAGTTTCTGAAGCTGCAAAACATGAACAGAATAGTAATGAATTAATCTATACAAAATTAATTCATTTTCTCCAACCATTTTTCATCTTCACCTGCATCTTTACACTGACCTAAATACTTCTGTATTTTGAAAGTGGGTGGGCAGAAGTGTGTGCATACGTCTAATAAGTAAGAGGGCTATGTACACACCTCAAGCAGCAACTATGAAAAATCATGAAGGAAGTGTGTTTGGAGCTTGGGTAGTATCAGACATTCTCTTTTTGTCATTTTGCTGGACTCCGCTCATGCAGAGAATATCAGTAAAATCCATTGAAATTCTTGCAGCAAGGCAAACCAGCTTTTTTGGGCTCTGATTGCTGTCTCTGTATGGCAAGAGCAGCGAGAGCCAAGTTCCTGCCCCAGGACCATGTTTGGAAAGGTATGTTTGCCATGGATCCTCCCTGATTAGACTGTGCAAGGATCCTGTGCTGGATATGGTGCAGGAATACACCGGTGGTTGGATGATTACTGCAGTGATTTCCTCTACGGTCTTCTGGTCTTCATTGTTCTCTCTTGGTTTGCAAAAAAAAAAAAAAAAAAAAGGTTTTTATCCAAGCCTCTCTTCCCATTAAATCCTTCATTGATTTCCTAACAAACTACATATCACTTTCAGACTCCTTGTACTGGCTTGAAAGACTTTCTGTAACTCTCCAGACTGCAACTTTAAGTGCCTCTTGTGCTTGTTCACAGTTATGTCACAATGACTGCATCCTTGATCTGAGTGTGGGTGACCTCTTCTTCCAGTCCCTGACCTGTTTACTGGAAGGTCTCTTGAAGTCTTACTCACAGAGGTACTGTCTCCCTCTCTTTCCACCACCCAGTAGAGCTTGTTTCTATTGTGATGAGGCCCAAGTTTATTCGATATCTTTAAAACGAATAGAAGCATCAACAAAACACTACTTGTGCCAGACTCAAGCAGTTACCTTGAGGTGAAGGCTGTTGCACTCACACTCCCTTAGTCCATAATGACCATGTTGGTTGTTCTCATTGTAGCAGCATGCCTAAATTTAGATTGTAAATTCTTCGCCTGTTAGATTGCCTATTTGCTGTGCCAAGTGCAGAGCACAGTTCAGGTCCTGCATAGTTTGTCTAGGGGTTAGGATTATTTACAGCTGGGATGGCATGCTGTTGCTGGCTTGCTGACCAGGCTTTCTTGAAGGATGCGGTCTGTGCTATGCTCTGTTTTGATTTCATTCCTGGGTTCAAATTAGGGTATTGTCTTTGACCATTAAACCAAATCTGGAAATGGCTCCTTAGAGGCTGCCCCTTTGTTTGTGTGAGAATATGGAAATAAAAAATTGCTGAGATGCTTCATAGGAAGCCCTCATTTTCTATTCAAAATTGCTTCTGGAAAGATAATTTCCACAAGCAGCTCAACTCCAGAGCTCCCTTTCCTTTCACCTTGAACCAGCAAACCTGCAGAATAACATGTAGCCAGTTGTTTTCTCTAGTGTTTGAGGGAAAATGTCCAGTGTCTGAAAAGCTGACAGGAAGTTAAGTTTGTGACTTTTGAGGTAAGCAAACATAGCTGGTGATGAACAAGGAGAATTTTCTGGATCAACGGATCAGGTGTACATTTGTCTACACCACCTTAAGAAAAGAAACAGAAGAGCAATGTATTATGTAAAATGCCTGTTAAAAGGTATTGGTAAAGATAAATTTTGACTGCTGTGCTTAGCACAACTGTACACTTTTCCTCACTTTTCTCCATTTGTTGGCAAATATCATTAGGGTCATATTGCATCCAGGACATGATATAACGACTTTTCAGGCTTAGTCTATATTTTAAAAATTCAATTGAGGCCCAGTGAAATGAAGTTACAGTTTAATCTAATTAATTTTAAAAATAAATCCAGGTAATTTCTTGTTTAAATATATCAAAGCAAAACATTTGATTTTAAATAAACACATTATATCTTTCCCTAGCTGAAATAATTTCAGGAATTTGCTAGGCATTTCCATGCAATTTTGCCTGATCCAACCCCCCTTTTTTTGGAGAATAAAATACACAGACAAAAATATTTCCAATTTTTCCCCATATTTAGAAAAGTGTAGTGAAAAATCATATCTGTCTGTAGAACTGCAACCTCTTTGTCTTTCCAAATATGTGGCCTTCAGAGGCATGACTGGGCAACAACTGTGCCAACAGCCACAGAAAACATGAGATGAGTGTCATGGACACCAATGATGTTTTTCAACAGTTTTGACTAGCTGCTGCTGAACATTTGTTTGCTGTGATGCCCATCTCATCCAAAGCCCTTTGTGCCAGTCCCTCCCTGGACCTGACCCTGATGATTTCACTCTCCTCCCTCCTGCCTGCCCTCCTTTGTTTTGTCTTTCCCTTTGGCTTTTCACATTCCCTCCCCTCCCCCTGCTTCCAGTGAAATCAGGGTGTGAAAGTACCAAAGTGCTTGCTGCCATGGGTTTCTGTGTTTTATTTCTTTTCCCTAGTTTTTGGCTATCTTGTCTCTTTTGACTGGAGGCAATTCAGGGTGCTAACTGCCTCCTCTTCACAGTGCCTAAGACAGTAGATCTCCATTCCCAGCTGATCCATAACATGAATAATAAGTACACAAATGAATGGACAACAGAGTTTTATGTACTCATTTAGATAGGAAATGGGAAAAAAGCATAATTCATGTTCCCAAAACTCCCCCTATATGAAGTAAAATAATTCTGTCCTCCTGTGGTGGAATCCTTCTGTGCCTATTTTACTTTAAGCTTGTTTTGTATTTTCATCTTCCAGTGGCAGCCTTATGTGGCTTTACATAGCAATCTTTCTAGTATGATAACTCCTCACTACTATTTTTCTTTCCTTTCTCCTGCAGACCAAATTCAAATTTCTTAATCTCCATATCCACAGACTTATATAAATTCCCTTTACTATCCTACTCTGCAAACCTAATTAACAGCAGAGTCCTGTAAGAAGCCAACTCATGTAAAAGCTGGGGTAGGCTCCTGCACTGCAATTTCTTTTTAAGCAATTATGAAAACGGGTTGATAGATGTATTCAGTGTATCCTACAGTGTTTCCTTATCTCCTGTGAGGGTAGTCTCTCACTCAGCTGCTTGCCAACATTTCTCTGACTCACTCAGCAAAACTGGGATTGGAACAAATCAAAACACACACAGTTTCCAAGCTTTAATCCTAATGCCCTACACCTAGTTCCAAACCTGAGCTAAAAAGTCATGTTTACATTCTTTCCCCTCAATCCACAAAGTCTCTCATACAAAATGCTTTCCTAGGTCACTCAAAAATCATTTCATGATGATTCAGTGGTCCATAATCTTTAATGAGCTTTTGGCACTGCCTGGTGACTGCTTGAAAATTTGAGGAGTGCAAGTATAAGGTGCACTAAATGAGCGTATGAGGGAAAATACTTCTGCGGGACTCATCATTTATAGCTCAGCAAAGATCAAGCATGAAAATAGTACAGTCTCAATTAGCTGCTGGTCTGGATGATACTGGCGAGCTGTAAATAAAACCGTCTGTGTTTTGCTGGACTGTGAATAGGCTGCTTTGAGCAGCCGAGGAATGACTTGAGCTGGCTGTCAGAGGCTCAGAAAAACCCCAGTCTGCATGACAGGCTGCTGCCCTGCTCAGCTGTTGGCAGTTACCTAATAGTTTGGGGTTTGGTTTTCTTTTAAATTAACTTGTAATAAACTTCAAGCTAACCTTAGACTGAGGTCAGTCTAAGGCTAGGTAGGTGATATGTGTGCGTGATACTTAAAATATCTAAAGAGTTCTGATTACTTTAACTCCTGTCAATCTAGTTACAGACCTTAATATAAGATAGAAACTATTCTGGTCCACAAATCTCTAGTCTTCCTAGCAATAGGATAAGAACAGGCTGGTCGGCTATTTTTTTTGATCCTAGATTTTTATTTTTTTTTTAATATCAGTGACCGACACATGGTGTTCATTCCCTCCCAAAGTGGAATCTCTAGAGCTGAATGCGAACACAAATTAAGCATGTTTTCTGTAGACTAAAAGCTCCTGGGTAAGGAAACTTGCTGCCCTTAAAAAAAAAAAAAAAGAAAGGCAAAAAAAAAGCCTGCAATGAGAAAGAGAGGGAAAAAAAAAAAAGGAGATTGCTTACTTTCCTACATGTTTCTAAGAGCCAGTTCCAAATTTAGTCTTTCAAAGGAGAGCCAAATACCATGTGAAAATCTGGGTGTGATGTAATCTGCTGCACCAAGGTCTCCAGGTACTGTAACTGTTTTTCTCAGAACTTTGTCAAAACCTCTTGTCTTAGAATGTTTTGGAGCAGAGTTGATCTGATGAAAAGTCTTTTACTGAACATTAAAAAAAAAAGTTGATACTGAAATTAGTGATGAGCATCGGTTGACTTAACTACATTTCTACTTGGGAAAAATATTTGGAGAATATTTTTAAACTATTATAATACCCACTTGTATGAAAATATTTTTCTGGTTAAAAAAATAGCTTGGTTTGCAGCAAAAATGCTTGGTCTTTTTAAATGGTTAGAAGCAAAGTATGTTTAAAAATTACATTCACGGAACATTTCGATTTACCAAATCAAAACTTTTTTTATAACCTTCAAAAATAGCCAAATGTTCCACTTTTGGCTAAGGAAAGCTATTCAAATCTAGAATGTTCTTGTAGAAGCATTGACTGTGAAATGGCTTTTTAGGTGACATCTTTTCATGTTGCAAATCTGTCAAATCTATTCTTCTCTCCCTGTGAAGTGGTCAGGTGTTAATCAACACTACCCTGTTAGCTATGGAGTTCTCTCTTTTAACTTCCTGGGGAACGTATTGTTTGCACAGGTGCCCTAGCCAGGGAACTGAATTAATATCCATTTTGCTTGGCTAAAAGGCTTGGTTTTCATGTCTTGCCTGTCTTTTTGCAAAATAATTGCAGAATCTCTTTTGGACTTGCATTTACAATTAGCTGTTTTCACACAACAGGATTTCTTTCCTGCTGATACTAGTTCATTAGATACATTTTCACACCTTTACCTAAGGGACTGATTCTTGCCCCACTGAAATAACTAAATGTCTTGCCATTAATATCAGTGGACGCAGTGTCTGGCCCTACGTTGGTACTCCTCTTTTCCCAAAGAAGCTGCAGGCTTTCCCAAAATTAGTGATTAGACAGCAGGTTGCTGTCCATTAAACACAACATTAAGGTTTGCAGCTTGTCCTAGTCCATAGTTGGAGTTCTCAGTCACACTGAGTGTGCTCTCTCTGTTGACAGTACTCAATCTGTCACAGTCCCCAGGCTCGTACTGTTCTTTTCACTGGAATTTGGATACACAGATCCGAACTGCAAATGTTTCCTGTCAGAATGTCTGCCTACCTACCGGCTAGGCACTGCTTAATATACTAGTTCATTTATCTTTGCTATGAGCTAAGAGCTTTCAAAAACAAATCCTTTTTTCTCCTTAGGAGTCTTTGTTTCTAGTTTGTATTTCTACAACTCTTCATGGAAGAACAAATCAGAGAGGTCAGCTGTGTATTTAGCTCTGAAGGTAGAGAGGCTGATTTGTTCTATAGGGCGCATCCAGACTTTATGACATATCCTCTTCCCAGTAAACTTAGGAGGGATTCTAAGTGAGTTAGGTCTTTTATTAGAAAATTATACGAGTTTGCCCTGACACAGAGCCAAATTAAACCAAATATGAAGGTTTCTGGGGTTTCAGTGAGATTTGGCTCAAACTGTGAAAGGAGCCCTGTTCCACAAAGCAAATACCTGTTGCCTCTTCCAGGGTATTTGGTCTTGCTTCTAAATGAAGTGAAGCTTACTTAAGCCTACTATCCAGGAATGGACACATACCCTAACCAGTTATGTGCAGGATAAAAGAGGCTACAATTTTCAGTATTTATTTTTTTCTTCCTGGCAGACTTTCAGATTCTTTAAAACACTGAACTGAAAATTATGTTACGGTAATAAAGTGACCCACCATTCTGCTCAAGCATACCTTTCCCAAAGCCACAAGAAATGTCTGTTTTCTGCTGTAGCAGACAAAGACATCATCCAAGAACACCATGCAAACTCAGGAAGTCTTAGATACATGAATATTTGGCATACAAATGACTCTCTCTTCTGCCTGCACTTGCTTAATTTTACATACATTCAGTTTTGACTAGCTCCCTTCTGTGAAGGTCATAATGGAAGAGCATCTGAGAATGGAAGAAGCTGCTGGTTTCTTATTTTATAGCATCAAGAATATCAGCCCAGACTTTGTCTATGGTTCCTCTAGAAATCGACTTTATAGTGGCAGCTGAGACACTAGGTATCACTTCCAGGAAAACAGGGTAGGATATATGTAAAGATGACCTTGGTCTACCCTACATATCCACGGGTGCTGAAGTCTATGAAGACAAAGTCAGAGTAATGTTCTTATGTATTTCTCCACCTTGTTGGAGAACATTTCTTGCACTTTGCTTGGATGCCTGAGTAGCAGAAGTGGGAGAGAGGGAGACAGGGGTGGAGGGTCAGCAGCATGGGGGAGGCTTGGACCAGAGCATCCGGCCTCCATCTGTCTCCAGTCTTACTGACTGCATAGATACCATTGAATAATTTCAACTCAGGTAAAATTTTCCTGCTTTAGGTGTGAAGGGAACAAAATGGCTATTCCATCTCTTTTTTATCCCTTGGCTAAAATGAATACGAAAATGGAGGTAGGACAGTTGTCAGACTTGATAGATGTGTAGTGTTTGGAGAAGCTGATTTCTGGAGGCAGAAATGATAGCCAGCATTTCCTAATCTCTGATTTTTGAAGGATTTTTGAGTGACTGCTAACTCCTTTATACGTTGGTATTTGTAATTGCTTTAAGATATTACATTCAAGTGCTGTGTTTTTGAAATCACTTCCAAGGGAAGAGTTTTCTAAGATGCTATCAGATATAAAGTAAATGACGCAGAGCTGAATTCTTTACCTGTTTCTTTGCTGCGCCATTCCAGTGACACAGAAGCCACAGGCATGCACAGCTCACAGGTCCTGCACCCCAACTGTCACTCCCTCAGCACTCACATGCTTCTCCCTCCTTCCTCTGCCCTGTCCTCCAGCAGCTCCATCCTCATTTTACTCTGCAAACTCTAAACTCTTACCTCTCAGTCGTCAGACAAAGTTGTTCTTACCTCTCACCTGAACCCCATAATCATAAATCATTAATTACAAGATGACTTCTACACAAATTGAAGTCTACTGAGGATGCTTATTATTTAGATGACAGAAAGAGTGTTTCCTGTTTATCTGGTTCTGTTCTTATGAAGTATCCTGCTACACATAAGTGCTTTGGCTGAAGCCTCAGCTTTCATAGGATCAGCTTGATTTTACCAAGGCGAGTCCACATCCTGGAACCTGCAATTGCACTTTAATACCCTGGAAACTATTTTCTTCTTCACAAAACCTTTCTTTTGTAATGTTATGGTGTAGGCATGAGATGATATTGCCACATGCTGTTCTGTTGTGAAGGCATAGTGTTGCAAAGTGACGTGCTGGCATTTGCAAAGCAAAAAGAATTACAACCTAAAATATGAGATTTGGGAGGTTTTTACTTGTTTTTAACTAGGGCTGGAGAGTAAAAACATAAATCAGCAGTTTAAAACATCACAAAATTCTTTAAACATAATTTTGACAAAATGTTGTTTATTAGTCATTCTTCTATTACTAAGCTGCTTCATAATTATTGCTTATACATAGGAAGCTTGCTAATTGCTTTTATATTGAAATCTGTAATTAAATATTTGGCTTAACTAAATAATAGATTAAAAATGACATGAAAGGACGTGACGTGAATAGCTGACTTTTCTGGTAATGGGGAAGATACCTTGGGAGAGAAGTGTGTGGTAGCAAACAGCCTCTCTGCAGCAAGTGTACAAGGAACTGATCTATTTCAGTACTATTCCCCCCAAACATGCTGCACAGAAATAGTATTCTGTCATTGATGCAATTTTTATTCAGCTAGTTCTTATTCTTTCTTGTTTTTCAGAAGCCAAGCTGGACCACGTAGTCTTCTTTTAATTCTGTGCAGGGAATCCCTCTGTCATGCCAGGTACAGACTACGGGTAATGCCTCGGAGGGGTTCCCCCTTTCCTAGTGATAACTCGATTTGTCTGCTATCAATGGAAACGGCTTTATTTTTAAGCACTAGTTACATCAGGTCTGGGCTATTTCTAGAGCCTCACAAGCAAAGATAAGCAATTTCCTCTCTGGTAATCTAACTGGGCTACTAAATCCAAGATTAACAGTCTTCCTGCCTTAAATGGTCTTGGTCTCTCTCTCTACAAAGTCTTCTATGTTAAAACAACAATCTAGTGACAACATTACTTTTGAGAATATGCAACAAAATGATTGAGCTTAAATTATTCTGTTAATCACCGCATAAACTGTTATGATTTCTTCATTTGTTCACTGTTATCCATCATAAAGATATGGCAATTCCTTCTAGTTATACACAATTGTTTTAATTTAAAAGTGAATATATTACAAGGGGAATTTAATTGCATATGGGCTGGCACATTAAAAGGATTTCCAGTTAAAACATCTGAAATGTATTAGAAGCTGGAGCCAGAGCTTCACAGCTCGGTGACCAAGCTGCTCCAAACAAATGAATTGCACCTCTCCATTGATTCAGACACAGGCATCAAGATAATGTGTTTTCAGGTTGCTATTTTCAACATTGATGCGGACTCTATCAGAGACCAAAATGCCACATTAGCCATCCAGCTATTGAATTGATATTCATAAAGATCACCTTGCAATGACAGTGCTTGGAAGATTTCAGCCAATGTGCACAGGCATATTGAAAGAGAGTGTTGTATTGGAAACAGCTTCAAAGATTATGAAAGATACCTCTCTGGGACATTAATGGTTTTTGAAAGAAGGTTTGTGACACAATCATCTTGGCATTTGCCATTGTCATCTGTAGATTGTCCACATCTCTGTACAGAAACATTCAAGCGGACATTTCTCCCAACAGCAGAATAATAGGGGAAGAGGAACCTCAGGACCCAGCATTGCAATGCTGTCATCAGAGTTGGTTTTGCCATTGCATTAGGTGGGAGTAGGACTGATCTTGAGACAGTAGGCACAGACACAATCAAACAGATATTTGAGGGACATTTTTTTGTGCTTTATTTTTCCCTGTCTTGGGCAGTTTTCAAAACTCCAGCTTCCCTGCTTGACAAGGGAATATTATGGCAATTAAGACCAGACATCTTGTAAGGTACTAGATTTTAATCTTTTGTAGGAAAAGCTAGAAGAAGACAATATAATTTGTGGGAGAGTGAGTCAGACTCATTTCCTGGCCAAATTCTATTTAGGGTTAATAGTTTCCTCTTGTCTGTATTCCCCCACATTTTCAGAGACACTGTAGTTCAAACTCAGAGTACTCTGATGTGCTGTTAAAGATCTGCTTCCATTCACTGCACAGGCAACTATGCTGTGGTTGTGGAAAGAGCGATTCTTGCTTGTTAAATCACAGTATTCTGCTGTCTTGAGTTAGTCTTTATGTAAAAGGTGGTATATAAACATAGATTTCAAAAGGTTATGTATTATTCTTTATCACCTTTGTTATTTTATATTTCTTTACTCCTATTAGGAATGAATACTTTGAAATATTTTGTAATGTCAAATATTCCTAATTCTGCTTCTTTAAGAATAAGAACTAAACTCAGTGATCTTCAGTAGGATCTGAGCTGGCATGTGAGCTTTGGTCTAAATCTAAGTATTTTAGACCTTTCAAGCAGTGTTGACATGAGTAGTGGATGGAGTTTCTGAAGAACCTCCAAGTTGCAAGCTCTATAAAGTTGTATTGACTTGGCTGAGTAATAGCATTTATCAATGCAATGTCATATTAGTGGAAGTAGTGTGACTTTTTGTAAACATACCCTAGAACGCCAACCAAAAATCTGACAAACAAGAACATGCTAATCTTATAGTAATAAATATAATTATATTTAACAAGAAAAACCGCAACCTCTCTTTAACTATAAAGTGGAAGGAGATTGTCTTCATGATCCGATGACAGACTGTCCTTGGATTCTTACATCACAAACTAAAAATGGCAACAGAGGAACTTCCAAAGGAATGAGCCTCTCTTCTGAGATGCGCTAAATATACATGAGATGTGTTTGAATCACTCAGTGCAGTACTTACGGAATCTTAACACGTTGCTATAGTATTCTACAGGTCTGGTGTCACATGCGCTAATAGCCTGGTAGAGAGCTGGAGCTTCGTGCACTCAAGGCATAGTCACTGTTCACAGAAGTAGTACCATGGTGATGTTAGATCTTTGCTGAGATTTCCACCCTGCAGCAGCCCCAGCAATGGGAAGGAAAGCACTGAGGGGTAACCCTAAATCAGTGTGTCCCTTGACAGTCCTGGAGGGCCCTCCCCTGCGTGGCACTGCTAGGCAGGCTCTTCTCCCCTGGAGTTTCCTGCCAGACTCCCCATTAGCAGAAGTCAGAACAAACCCTACGTAAATTTGTTCTCAGATGTTTACAGGCTGCAGGTTGCTCCGGTAACATGGTTAAATCCCAGCCTGTGTCTGATTTCATCTGTGTGGTCATCTTTATTAGATGATCAGGATCTCTTCCCAGCACACTTGTTCTGATGTTTATGTTTATGTCCTGACTGCGGTCAGGAGATTCAGGCAGACTAGGACTGCATCATCATCATTAGGACTAACATCATCATTTACAAGAGCTATGCCATTGCTTTGTCTGATTTATTTTCCCCAGCAATGAAGCCAAACTAGCAAGTCCCAGAGCATGTTCCCTTTCTCCCTCTCCCAGAGCGAGTGTATGTTAGCCACGCACCCCCTGCACAGGATGGGGAAACAATGCTGCATTTCCATAGGGCATAACTCAGCTCTGACTATGCCCCGCAGAGCCCAGCCTGGCTCCCCTACAAACTTCATTGTCAGATTTTCCATGTGCAGTAGAAGCCTGACTTTACTCCAGCTGCTTCAGCTGATCAATACACTGACAGTAGTTATTACAGATGCAAGATCATGTAGTGAGAGGTAGAGTCTCATCAGACATGTATGGAACAAATTAAGGAGTTTTTATTCCTTGCTTTGCTTCTACACAGCCACCATATAATTCAAAATATAAGACCAATAGCAACAAAAGTGGTGGGGAGCAGACAAGAACAACTCATCCCTTTCATTTTGAAAAAGGATCATGTCATTGTCATTTACACTTGAACCACATTGTGAACGGAAGTATTAAAGGCTTAGTGAGTCATTTATACCCTGTTATACCTTTAAACATTGGGGTGGCTTTCATTGCAGCTCAGGGTCACTGCTCCTGTGTGTGTGCAGAAGAGAAGAGGATTGCTCAGTGTAACTGCCACACTGAGAAAGGGGTTAGCTAACGATTTATTTCCAGTGAATTAACAGACTAAGGGAATCCTGTGTCTGAATAGCTTCCTAAAATAACACTGCTTACTTGTTGTGACAGTAAATCCCAGATTAACATGTTGTTCTCCCTTCCACATTTCCTTCTACTTCTTGCTCTTATAAAAGGAAAAATATCTTCCTCCTCAAGTAGGATATTGAACATGACTGTCTAGAAACACGTGTTTCATCTGGGAATACATGACATGCTAGAGAAACTCAAAATCCTAAAGCTCATGGAAGCTGACAGGAGCTGTGCCTGAAAAAGAGCCATATAAAATTTAAAGAATTGCTCTAAAGCCAGACATGGTTTTACAACATCAGAAGCTGAGATGGAGTAACATCACAAACTTAGTTCTGTTTTATGCTACATTCTTGAGTGAAGTGTAGTGTTGGACAGCTTAACCTCAGTTTTTAATCTTTATTAAGAACTACTGCTACAAAACACCCAGATTTTTTAAGTGGTTTTTGGGGGGAGGAGGTTTTCCACGCTATTTTGATTGCTGAGCATTGAGGCGCAGCAGATCTCCATTCCAATCCACAGGTTTCAAAAGCAGCAGCAATGTAGGCTATGTCACACAGCTTGTAAGCATATAAGGCATTAACTGGCTTCAGGCATAGTAGGAGTTGGACGGAGAGCTCACCCCATGCTTTGTTGGAGGACATCTGGAGACAGAGGGTGGCTGCCTCTGGGGTGCTCCAGCTGCACAACATGCTGTTTTCAACAGGCATGGCAGGACCTTCCTCTGAGCTCCTTTTTTTAAAGGAGCTGACTCAAGAAAAGAAACAATTATATGCTCCGGTTCAGAGAGGATTTATCTCCACCTGGGTGAGGTTAGCAGCCAGTTGGATTTGTGCTGTATTAAATCTGCTCTAAGCAAGGAGGTCAGGATGACTCCCTCAGGTGACGGAGGTGCCATGGAAGAAAGCTGAGTGCACGCTAATCCTTTGAATTCCCAGTACAGAAGTCTCACCCATCGGACACAAGGCAGGAATGAATGTACAAGTCCACTTGCTCAGAGGTCACGTGAATTCCAGACACAACAAATCATCTTCTGTGGTTGAGAGGTGCCTTCAGTGTTAAATTGCAGCAAGGGATAACCCCTCTGCTATTTTGTGACCCCTGATACCAAGCATATCGAATGCCGGATGCACAATAGTGAGGCCAGGGTGACAGATGCCCTTGGAAAGGAAAGGCCAAGATTAACCTGAATTGATTGTGCATGGGAATCCAACTAGGCATTAAATCCAAATTGCTTCGTTGATAGCATCAGGGCTTTTAGTGTTTTTTCCTGTCAAGAAATGGAACTTCTGATACTTCAAGAACTTTAATGTTATAATACCCGAAGTGCCTTTGGATACCTTTGAGATCAAGTCATAGCCATGCAGAAGTTACATTTCCAAAACTGGAATTAGGAGAGATTGAGGAACCTCTATCCTTCTGTCATTATTTTATACTATTCAGAAGATTTCATACTCCATGGGAGTACTCAAAGTTGATGCAAGAATAAAACTAGGATTCCCTTATCATCATTGAAACATCAGGGGAAAGGCAGAGAAAAGTTTCATATGAACACTTCAAGGATGAAGTGCAATACCTGAAATTTGTGGCATATAAAGTTGCATTGCCGTTCACATTTGCTTGAACTTGGCAGGTTTTTTGTTATTATTTTATGTCTATTCTATTATTTTCTTTTACTTTATTTTATATTAATTTTTACATTATATCACCTCATTGTTTTATATTCGCTGCTGTAGCAAGTTTTGCATTCAGCATGTTATTGTCTGGCAAAAGGATGTGAATAAACTCTGTGATTCAGCAAGTCAGCAGCACTGCAAGAAGGACTTCAGGGTCAAAGCAATCGGCTGCTATAGACATAAAAGCATTACATTAAAATAGCATTGCAGCATCCACAGGAGGCACAAAAAATCAATTTCTCTTTAAAGACCAGAGAAATAATGATGATTTATTTTTACAGTAGAAGGTAGAATGCAATTTTGTGATGATGTCAGGTGTTTTAGGTACCCAGTGTCATCATTCGCATAGATGCTCTGGATAGAATAAGAACTATCAGTATCACAGTTCTCATCAGTGATGGCTGGATTTGCAGTTTCATTTCAAATAGATGCCTGTCTATTAGTGAAATGTCACTTAACCACAAGGAACACACTGATCTGAAAAACTGAAAAAAAATAAATCTTTCATGGGAATTCAGTTTCTTGCGCAATCTGCATTTTTTGCTCTGCTCTTCCTTAAAATACAACAAAGAAACCCAAAAGCAATTTGTCATTTTGACTCAGAATCAGAAAACACTGAGGCAGAGGAAACTACCCAGCATGAGATTTTCTTTTTTTTTTTTTTCAAAGTGACATATTTTGAACATGGAAAATATTTCCTAACAGGTTTGTCTCAATCTTGGGATGAAGGCTCCGGTCAGTTCCTCATGCATCTGACCTTATATATGAACCTCTATTCATCAAGCGATTACTGCCCAGTCCTATGCATTCCACCCTCATGGTGCAGGACAGAAGTGCTCACCAGTGCCCTGTGGTTCAGAGCCTGCAGGAGATGCTGAGTTTGACTTTCTCAGTGACTTCAGCTCTGAGGGTAGGGAAGCATGGCACTGTGAAAGAGATGACTCCGTTTCTCAAGAGCCTGTGCCTCTTTTCCATCTTTTTGCAGAACAAGTAGGCCAGGATGGTCCCCTGGGCTTCAAATAAGCTCTCCTTTGAGAGACAGCATGTCACTCCTGACAGCCCATGAGCAGCAAAGTCAGTGCAGGGGTACTGCACACTAAGCAAGCAAACCCTGGCAAAGTGTTCTGTTCAGGAGCTGTACAAGATATATCTCCTGCCATGTTTACTCGTTTGCAGGTGGAATAAAATACAGGGAATATAATGCTCTAATGCACATTACCACTTCCCTTCTGAATTTACATCATCAACATCATTCAGTCAGCCCCTTATTACACACAGCCAGGTGCATGCTCTTTCTTTAAGTCTATTTAATCATAAGACTACCTCCATGGAGTTTAGGATACAAAAAGCATTTGACCATGCAGGGAATAGAAAGTAACATTTGCATCCCAAGGTGGTGTTTTTCAAGTGTTTTATGTGTTTATAAACACATAAAAATCAGTCTATCTAGAGGTATAATAAAAACAGGAAATTAAATGGAAGCAATTAAAAAACCCCAAGCTTCTCCACTTTAAAACTGCTAAAGCAGATTTCAGACTTAGGTAACTAAAAAACTAAAAAAAAAAAGGTCTTGTTTAGGACAAGAAACTACTACTGTTCCATTTTGATAAAATTCTCAGTGACTTCATAAGGTGTAAATTTTTTGAATTATGAAACTTCTTAAAAATAATAGTCAATGGTGGATCAAAATTTTGTATAAACATGTATTTATTTTTACACTATTCTAAGATTTATGATAAATCTTTGCCAAAAGCAACAGGGAAGTCCCAATTTCTTTCACAAACAAACCAAAAGTCCATTCTTGTTCATTGTCTTCCACTGAAAGGTCAACAGAAATAGCACTTTAATCAATGGCTTTGTGACTTTTAATAATGCAGTGAAATAATTTATGCACCAGTTTGTATGTTCAGTTTGTGTGAGTACTTGGTCCTGATGTTGCATATTTGCTTATGCAAGCAAAACCCTCACTGGTATAGAATACACTATTAAAGCCTTGTTCAAAAACACACAGAGGTGCTTTTCACTTTCAGATGAGAAGACTGTTTCATACCCTACGTCACCATTTTAGCACCTTTCCCCCTAGTGATCAGATATCATTAAAGATGTTTTCCAAAGACGGTGGCCCTGTTGGGGAAGTGGAGCCTGCCTCAGACTGTCCCCATGCAGAAACGTCCACCGCTTGGTCAGGCCTGCATGGCTTCTGCTGACCAAAGCTCCAAGTGGGATGGAAAGTCACCTCTGACAGGGGAATAGTGACAGGAAGATGAGAGATATACTGGGAGAGGTTTTCAGAGCTGTTTCAGGCAGCTAGAACCTGCAGCTAGATGTGATATGTGAAAAAACCTGTGCAGAAAGCAGAGTGTAAGGCAGTTGTTGCATTAAGACCTTTGAGGACTCTGACCAGATCTCCTGCACAAGAAAGTACTAAACAAGAGATATTTTCCACAACTTTTGTTGGCATAGATTATTATATTTCTAGATATTCCTCAGGACTTTACACATGCACAAGCTTCTATTCGTGTCTAGTTGCTCCTTAGGTCATAGATACCTGCAGGCACAGCTATTCCTGGTAGTCTCTTCAGCTTAAAGCATCTAGCAGACAGTTCGTGTTAACTAACTAGGAGGGTGCGGTTGCATGTTTTGGGCAAAAATATTTTGATCTGTTGGTTTTGAAATCAGGGAGATTGAATTTGTATGGAGAGGTCCAGAAATTCCTGTCATGAGCGATATTTTAGGCATTGTCCTGAGGGGATCAGATCTGCTTGAAGGGATGCTTCTTTTCTTCCTCCCACATTTGAGGCAGTTCCACGTTCAAGATTTTAAACCTTGCATTTAAAAACTTACCCACCATAAAATGAAAACAGCTGAGGAAAAATCCTTCCAGTTTCTAATTTGATTTTGATCCCAACAGCTTATGCCCGAGGAGAGCAAGTAACTTGCAGAGACCTGTCTCACTCTAGCTCTAGTTATTGGTGAATCAGCAAGGGAAGGTACAGAGGAAACTGCTCAGCCCTGCCTGGTGGCCAGTCCCAGAACACTTCAGAGAAAGAGGCTGCTGCCAGGCTGAACATTGTTGTGTGATTATAGCAGAGGCATGTATAGAAAGAAAGAATCCCTGTAGAAGCTCCTTTGAAGGGTAGCTTGAGCTTCACTTTGCAGTTACCAGGACCAGGGAGCTCATGAGTTCTTGGTGGAAAACACAGTTGAGAGACTATGTCCTGCTGTGTTGCCTCAGCTGTAATTTCCAGCTGGCTTGAAGGTACAGTTCCACGTAGCTGTAATTTGACCTCAGGGTGACAAACTAAGATCAATAAACACACTAAGATCCTTAGGAGGAGACAAGGACAAAACCTGCCTGCCAAGCACAAAGAGCTTGGCATGTCTCTCAAGTTCATTATATTTAGTAACTCACTTACTATATTGGATTCGCTCTACATGGTGCAAACAGAGATTTTGAACTATTGAGAGTATCTTTCATAATGATCCTCTAATGCTTTCAAGGACATGGTATTTAGGAATCAAAGTAATATATTCCAGGGTTTCCTGCCATGCACCAAAAAGAAACAAATAGAAAAAGCCAAATAAAATGCATTTGTCTATTGCTTCTCCACGTATAAACTGTTCAGAATGATAATCCTTAGAAAAATAGCTAGCATATGAGTATTTTTTTTCAAAATCTTTACAGTTATCTTTCTTTTGAGTGTACGAAAAAGGCTTTTTGTACTATGAAGGATCCAGAAAAGAGTAATTTGTCAGCAGATTTTTAGTTCTGCTGCTTAAAAATAGCTAAATGGGTTTTTAATTTTTAAAATATCCTTCCGTTGTGAGAATATATGCTATACTTCTGCTAACAGCATAGCTTCAAGGCCAAGATATAAATTCTCTGGCAGACCTGCATACCCAGCACAGCTGTGATTAGTTTGATTCCAACCTTGGACTGACTCTCCAGCTCTATTTGCATCGGTAACAAGCGATGGAGTTAATACTGCCTTTCCAATTACACAGTGACAAAAGGGAAAGTGGTTTAGAAGACGCTGATGCCTCATTTAGAAGCAGCACAGTTGATTTGCAGCTTGATGCTCTGTAACGGAGCTGGTCACTGGCAGCTCTGCTTTTGCTTGACAAAAGAGACAGCACTGCTGCACCGAGCCAAGCCGTGTAGGCTGGGGAAAGGTCTGGTTCAAACAGGCAGCGGTAGCGACCAGGAGCCCCAGGAGGAAGAGGTAAGGGATTATCAGAGGTGGCAAGCTTCAAGGAAAGGGAGGATACAGAAGTTCAAGGTGCATATCTAAAACTTATGTAAAAGACTGATATTCTTATGGTATTACCACATTGGGACATTGTGTCTTTTCCAAAATCACTTCAGATAGAACAAAGTATTTATGTCAGGCCATTACATAAAAATCTTGCCCCCAAATCAATGAAGGGGTGAATACAGTCCTATCTGAGGCTTGGGGATGTTTGAAAGGGGCAGGGGGGAGGTTTCCCTTTTGTGCGAGCTCATGGCTATTTTCTATTAATGCAAGTTGCTACCCAGCTGTCAAATAAAAGCAAAAGTTCTAACATCCAATTCCATGGATTACTTTTAAGATGTCCTGCTAGATAAATAGCTGCACTGGACTAAGCATGAATGCTTTTGCTTCTTTTGTGAAATTTAACCCTTTCTGTTAGAGTTCTTCCATTTAATATGAAACAGTCAGATGTTCTTAAGGACAGAAAGTCCACTTTGAGCATCCAGTGGATGAAACAGGGAGTGCAGGAATCCAGCTGCTGCGTTCATAGGTATGGCATGACTTTGTACAAAATATTTGCAGGTAAAGAGATGAGATTGCATGTGTCCCCCACATTTACTTGTTTCCTATTTGTGTTTTTGATTCATCAGACACCTAAGAGATTCCAGTAAGAAGTTTTCCCTAATATAGAGCACAGAAATGTTGTTTAGTAGACTCATGCAGGCTCTTGACATGAGGTTTAGATTATTCTGTGCCAATATGCCTGTAATAAATGTGCTTCATCCCCTGCCTCCATAGGAATTCATACTGCTCGCAGGAGGAGGAATGTTTATGCTCAGGGAAGTGGTCAGCGTGCTGTACTTTCAATATTCCTACTAGGTATCATGAGCATGGCGCATGAGGTGACATCTGTCCAAAGGCTTGGGTTATCTTTAAGAACATGAAATGAACATTATCCACAATTCAGTAGGTTCTTTATGAGTAATTTGCCACCTACATATACATTATTAAAGCTCTTGATGCACCCAAGTGCTCATCTCTAAGTTACAGCAGTAATATGAAGTCCCACAAATTTATTACTACACAATTTTTCTTGCAAAGATGATATTTTACTGCTGTAATCACTTTCTTCTAGGAGAGTCCAGAAGATTTAATCTCCATTACTAATGATTTATAGAGCCAAGTTTGTGCTCATATCTTGAGCTTTCCTCTGACCTTCTGAAGCACAATTAATGGAAGCTGTAATAAGGAAAGTTCACTTCCCTCTCCCTACTAAAGAGGAACCTGTGCAAGTAAGGTATATTTGGACGTTTCATACAAAGTAAAATGCCAAAGTGTCTGTGTTCTGTTAGGGAAGGAAACAGAAAGGGGGAAAAATCAATTCAATTAAAAGGAAAATGGAGAAGACCAAGAACATATTAAAATAAAAACAGTTGCAGGGAACCTGACTACAATGGAGTAGAGAGGTGGAGGGAGAAGCATTATAATAAAATAATAATGCGTGTGCTACTCAGTAAACCCATTCTGGCAAGGGTTTTATTTTTGGCTTTGTTTTTAAAATCTCATTGCCCGAAAGACCAAACAGGCTAAAATGTTAATGGAAGAAAAAGTCTGAGACTTTGTTACTGTGTTGGAGACCACATGAGCCAAAGCCCTGGAACAGAAGCAATGCCCCCTGCACAGGAGCACAGCGCTGGCTGCTCCAGTGCTCGGAGGGCCAGGGTCTAAATCTCCTTGTGTTGAGGGGTTCCTTGGCCAAAGTTCCTCCTGATGAGATTAGGTCTGGAAATAGTGTCGTCTTCTTTAAGGACAAGGAATATAGAGTAGAATTCAATAAAAATTCCACTCAGTGTGGTATTCTCCTTCATTTCCTCTTCCACTCTACTTTAGTGCAGTATCACTCCTCCTGGCTACTGACTGCACGAAAATGTGTCTGGAGAGAATAAGATTTATGTACAATACCTGCTTGCAATAAAGCTGGCTGAGCTAAAAAAGAAAGTGCCACATAAAGCTGGTCACTTACTATGAAGACTTGTCTTTGTTGCTTAAACTCTGTTGCACCAAAAGGGTTTGTATTGCTCTAAATCTGTAACATGGGAATGCTACTAAACTCATATGCCATTCCCATAACATGGGAATGCTACTAAACTCATATGCCATGTGTGATGAGATCTATAACTTTTCATGCGGTACATCTCTCATTCCCTAGCTTTATTACTTTTTAGGTGAAGTCTAATATTGTAACTATTCCCAGTATGAAGTATGTTCTTGACTGCTGTTAAACCCATTCTGGAGTGGATTCCCTCTACGACAGTAAGCTTACTAGTTATGGAAAAGTAATGCTTTCTTTTAAAACCTTCATAGTATCCTTGTTTTTTTCTTGATTATCAGAAACATTTAAGGAGAATTTTCTGACTTGTTTTAGTAGCAGGTCCCAGGAGCTCAGAATTTACTGTTTTGCTTTCGTCCTTGGAAATATATCTGCGTGTTCACACCTTCAGATTGAAGTATAAATATTTTGGCTGCTCTACTAAAACCGTAACTTAGGTTTCCTGCTGGGATTATACAGCTAGAAAAGATATATCTCTGTTGTCTTTTTTCTTTTGAAATATTTAGTGTATTTGAGTTGTACTGTCTTTTGTTTAGAATTTAGTTTTGTGTTGTTTTGTCTTGAAGTAGTTCAAGGACTGTGTAGGGAAGGCCAGAGTGTTAGACTTTAAAGAATACGTGAAACAAGCACTTGCAGAAATAAAATCCAAAAGCGAGACAATTTGGAGATTTGGAAAGAATGTTGGATTACATTTTGTGAGGGTGCTGAATTGCAATTGTTAAAGAAGAGCATTAATGACCAAGTAGCTGATAAATCTATATTCTGAAAAAAATAGTAATTGGTTGGCAGTTCGGGTTATTATACTATTTGCAGGTGTGTGCCCACATAGTCTCATTTGTATGTGTGTGTCTCTATGTGGATTTGTGTTCCCACACAGCGGGCTTTATTTAGACCTCTTATACACATGAGATATGTAATTTGTGTGTACAACCTTTCCTATTTAATTTTGACTTGTAAGGTTATAAGCCTGTGTGAGAAGTTACATGCTTTGGACAGTCATGTGCTATGATTTATACTAAGAAATGGTTCACATGGCTTCAACTTCTACAATTTTCCATGAATCATATTGCCTAGATTTGTATGAACATATGAATAAATGTAGAGACAGAGCTGTAAAACTGTCATTTTGTACAGTACTCTTCTGGTTGCTAATACATATTCACCTTATTCAATATATATATTATATGTATTATTCAATATATATGTAGATTGCTCTGCAACAGTTTGATATGTATATTTGCATGTGTTTTGACATCAGCAATTATACAAATATTTAGGTATGCAAACATAGATGTGTACAGGTTGCTTGTGCAATTGTTGTGAAAGAAAAGTAACTGAGCATGAGCATGCACTGTTGTCCCACTAAATATTTTAAATAACACACCAATGTATGTATGTATAATGCATTACTATATAGTTCCTTAAAAACTACTAGTTTGCCCACCAGCAAGCAAAACTAAAGGTTATATCTGTGTAAATTAAATGCACTGAAAGCATAAAACTTACTGAAAGACTATTTAAATGAAAACCTTTGTCAAAAAGGTTACCTTTTACACAGAGAATTATGTTCTTCTCCCAGTCACAAATTGTATCTCCTTCCCAAGAACATCCCCTCCTACCTATTACACAATAATAGTTGATTATCCAAACACTAAATAAAAGAAAGAGAGAGAGGAAGACAATTCAGGAAGCAAAGATATTTATGAGGGACTAAATTAGTTACTGACTAAACATTTTCAGCATTTTGATAAGAGGTTTCTTGCCTGCCAAGAGACATTGCTGAGTAGGTGTCAAAAGTCCAAGCAGATTCAATCTAAAGATAACGTCAAAGAACATTCCCAGCCAGCATTTCTTGCTTTTAGCAGTTCAATATGTTTCACAACACGAGATGAATTTTCGTTATGTAGTGTATCATACTGCAAGAACCTGCAGTGACCTGACTTGAATTTTTCACCCGCTCAGGAACAATCTTGCCATTAACCAGGCTGTATGGGGGCTGGAGGTGCAATATTCCCACTGTTCTGAGGCAGACAAACATAGCAAGCAAGTTTGGAAGATGAAAAATCTAAACACAATTCTAGGGAAAATGGAGCATAAGAATTAGATCAGAGGTAAATAGCTAGGGTCTGGTGAAATCTGACTACTGGAGACTGCCGGAGATGCACTTTCTCAGAGCATGTGACAGAGGATAATGGATCTCACTCCCTGTGGTGTGGCAACTCTTCTATTTTGCACCCGTGACATAAAGGACAATGGGTGGTCCCTGGTAGCACGTCTTCTGATGGAGAGTGATACATTAATCTCTCCTTATAATGCCCCTTACTGTGTTTCAGGAAACACTCCAATGAAAGAGGCTCATGGCTTTGGGGATTTTTCTAATTCCCAGAACTCCAGCCCCTGGTAGATCTACCTTTGAAAGGACACACATGCCCAATGTTGTTGCAACTCCAGCTGAATCCAGGCGGATGGCGTGCCCAGGCATGGCTCAAGCAGAAGCAGTGGTTTCTGTAAGCTCGCCTGTGAGCACCACTCAGTGCCAAGTGTGCTTCCAGACATTCACATGGCTGGTCACACATGTGGCCATATCTGGAAGGTCCGCTCATTACTTACCAAGATACCTTCAGATGAAGAGACAAATGCCTTTAAGCCTTCTGTGTTCCAGCAAAACCTCCTGACTACAAGCTTGCAGTATGTGCATTCCCAAAACTCCTCAGGTCCCAGGAATAGGCAGAGTAAAAATTATTTTTTCGGCATAATGCTAGAGCTCACCATATAAAGATCCATATGACTGGAATAATAAGATAATACACACAACAGTATTTAAGGTATTAAAAAGGGAGTACCAAGGGGAAACAAGCAGTCAACTCAGAATAGTCTCTTTTTTTGTGGCTGAATTGTATCCACAAGTATCCACAATAACAAAGGACATTATCTCATATGTGCTATTACAGTGTGTTATATTATATAAAGGCAGTCAGACTAAGAAAATGCAACGTTTTAATCTAAGGATCCTACCTAAGGACTAGCTTTAAAACGTTCTTTAAAATCAGTGGCGACATTTGCTGGATCTTCATTGCAACACTATTTCTTTTCCAACTAGGAGAAATTGACACAGTAAAATAACTCAAACTTTGTTTATACTTTGACTTTATGCCTATCAGCCTTTTTTTTTAATCCAGACTTGCCAACAGAAGCACATTAAATTTATAAATGAGAGCACAGTAACACCTACATTTTAGAGCACAGGAAAAAAGGAAAAGGAGAGCTGAGGACATGTACTTGAAAAACTTCAAAATGATGTTAGATAATTTTTTGTCCACACAAGCACAACACAATTCAGCGGTTTTTAATAGTGTGAAGTCTGAAATGGCCAGAAAGCAAGGGAAAAAATTTTAAAAAGTGTCAGTATGGTTTCCTTCAATGTTTGCAATCAAGGTAACTAATAATAAACCACAGAACTGCTCAGTGTACAGACTACAGGCAATCCTTGTGTATAACTACCAAGGAAATGCACTTCTTTATTGTAAAGGATTATATCTAAGTGAACATTGTTCCCCACTTGTATTTTGTCATTTGGTTGGCTGAGATCATCTTTTTGCTGAGTTTATAATATATCGTGTCCAGCTGAACAGAGTCCTCAACCAGACAGGGTGTCTCTGGGCACTACTGGAATAATATGCAAAAGGATACTTTAACATTGCTCTTTGGAGACTTGGAATTAAGTCTTCAATTTAGCTGCGATCGTTACATTGACAACACAGTTTGAGGTTAGGAATGTTGGTCTTGTGGTTAATGGGGCTCTAGAGATCCAGGTTCAGCTCTTGGCTCAAGCACAGGCTTCAGCTGTTCAATTAATCTCCATGTGCCTCAGTCCCTAATCTGTAAAAGTCAGATAATAACATATTTTTTCCCTATCCTGTGTCTGTTTCATCTAGTTAGCATATAAACTCTCCAGGGGAGTGATCATCTCTTTCTTCAGGTCTGTATAACTTCTAGTACAATTAGGCTCTGGCCTTGCTGTGCTTCTGCAAGATCTGCTGTATCAGAAAAAAGAATAATTGCAAAATATGTCTCAATCATGCCAGTTTGTACTTTCTCCATAGGGCTCACAGTTTTTCTTTCCTTTGGCCTCCCTACATAGCCCTTGAAAATACTTCTTGTATTCTGTGAAATATGCTGAGCCACCTCCTAGAAATCACTCTGTGCATAAAAATTCTTCTGACTCTCCTGTGATGCTGGTATGTTTCTTTCCACAAAAAAATGGGATGCTGCAAATTATTGAAGAGGTTGACAGACCTTGCCATCTAACAGTGCTGTCAGAATGCTCCATGGTCCCCCGATCAAGGCAGAGATCATAATTTACTGTTAAGCATTCAATTAAAAAAAAAAAAAAAAAAAAGTACAGAGAATGCTTTTCAAGGTCATGATTGTCTATCTTGCTTTCCTTTTTTTTTTTTAATAGTAGCTATGCTGTAGAGTGAATGTCCCCTCTTTCTCCATATTTTCTTCAGTGAATAGTCAGAAACAAAACCATTTTTGAAGGAATAGCACCTTTCTAAAGAACTGAAGTGTATTGACAGAGTATCAAAGTGAATTTACTTCAGATCCAGAAAGCAGATCTTGTGCTATGTCACTCAGTGTGCACAAGCACTCCTCTTAACCATGTTTTGTCTTCATCTGAAGAAATTTCTTCCTCATACCAATGCAAATGGCTATAAAGTTGTTAATCCCAAAGATTATCAACACATTAATGCAAAGTGGGACATGGTGTTTATAATATATCTTTGCAGATTTTTGTTTCATTTCATTTTTGTGATCTGTGTTGGGTAATGGTTATGTGATACAGCATGCCAGTAGAGCCAAAACATATGCCTGATGTTTATTAAAATGCTCATTCCTTTTTAATTTTCTATAGGTTCTTGACTACTGCTATTCCACAGTCCATTTATGCACGGTGAGTGAAAAATATGTCCTTTTCCAGGTTTGAGTTTGCTGCCCCTCAATTCTTTGGATGCTGCTTGAGTAGTGATGCTCCATATCTATCATCTCTAGATGTTTCATTATCCTACAGACTTGTATTGTCTCCCTTCTTATTATTCTCCTTTCTATGGTCAGCTATTACAATATTTTCAATTTCTCTGACATGAAAGTTTTTCTGAGCCTTTACTCAGTCCAATCACCCATCTACAAACACCTTCAGTTCTTCCATATCCTCTGAGAGATCACATGGCTGGTACCACACACTGGATTCTGGATAAGTCCTCAGCATTGCTTTAGAAACAGACATCCTAAGGGAATCTATATTTTCTGCCCCATTCTTCATTTAAGCTGCCTTTAAGATGTTTTTAAGGTGTGCAAATTTTTGTGCAATGTTGCATGGGAATTTCCTAAGGTAGTGCAAGGGCGTGGTGCTCACTGCTAAAGAACTTTGTGCTCCCTGGTAGATGGATTTGTTAGAGGAGGACACTGGGACTTTCATCTGCAGCATGCATACCTACACCAGGTAGAGACATACACCAGAAGAGAAATATCTCATAGTGTTTGAAGTGTTTACAAGCAGCTCAGATGTTCATGCTTCTGTGACCCAAAAGAAATTATTTTACAAACCCAGGTTTGACTGACAAGATCATAGCAGAAGTCAAATAAGAGAATAAAAGAAAAATCCTATAATACTGGAAGGTATGTCAAGGACTTGCAATTTTCTAGGTGAAGGTCTCTCCTAAGATACTGCTCTCCACAGACAAGATTTCCCAGATAATATTCTGTCTGTAGAAAGTTTTTTTCCTGATTACTTATCAGCTACTTCTCAAAGTGAACTTAGGGCTACTGAAAGATGCCAATTCAACAGCTGAGAGGACTGAAGGTCCTTCAGAGGGACACACACACACAAGCTGTTCCAGCTCCAGGGCACTGGCAACGTGGCTCAGTCCAAAGGGAACTTTCTCAGCTGAAAAGTATTCATCATCTTCTGTCTAGATTATATTCATATGGCCCTAATTACTGTGTTAACTAAACCATTCATAGCCTAGAACTATATCATTGTAGAAAAGTAGGGCATTTTGCAGACACACATGCAGTCACATACACCACAATCTGGAGCCACATAGCAAGAGCCCTTTCCTCAGCCACGGCTACTACTGTGGCATCTTACCGGGGTGGACATGTGGGAATGAGTGTTCTTGCTGTGGAAGATGTGCAGCAGTTGTTGAGCGTATACATGGCAAGTATTTGCCTATGCTCCTCTTTTTTTCTGCCCAGCTGCAGAGCTTTATCCAGGCTGCCATTTGGATTGCAGCATACTGGATATCTGTCTGGCTTGTTTTCTGCACTCACCAAGTAATGCACATTAGTTTGGTCTTTGCTATTTTTCAAGTATGTGAATGTGCTTTCTCGAAATAGGGAGGAAACATGATCTCATTTCATAAAACCCATAAGGTTTTTAAGCATTAAACTGTAGTTTAAGGATACATTGACCCACTCACTGACAGACATTCCTTATCCTTCAGTCCATTTAATTCTCAAGGCATTTTCTGCTTCCCTTGAAACCTTCTAAATATTTCTTTCCTTTTCCAGCTGGATGGATGATGAGACCAGAATTATCTACCATGCTGAGAGTAAAAAACCTGCTTCCAGAGAAACAGACTGACAATACCCGAATTTTGCTTCAGTGTCCTGTCATACCTCCCTCTGGAGCAGCACAGGCGACAAAGGTTCAAATACCTACTCGGGAGTGGTTTCTGCACCACCCTCAGCCTCCCTCAGCTCTCTTGCTGGAGGCCCCCAGGTAGCTTAGCCAGAGCCAGGCTCTGTCCTTGCTGCCTGAGGCTACTGAGAATTGTAGCCTTTGCCCAGCACTGTTCATGGGGCAGGGCAGCCAGAAACAGCAGGCCAAGCTGCCAAGCACTGAACAAGGTATGGGACATGCCAAGAAGGGGAAAGGATGACAGCAGGCTCACCCAGTCAGATGTAGATGTGCTAGTCTGAACAGTGTCCTGGCAGAGAAACTGCCACTCCAACATTTCAGGCAGGCGGGTGCACCAGGCAACAGGAAGGGATAGAGCCTGCCTGGGGCTGAGGTTCAAATGACTCTGAGTAACTGAGACCGAAAGCACTGGTGAACTGAGACACAGTGGCCTCGCTCTAGCCCCAGGTAACAACAGGGTGTTGCCAACACGGCTGAGTTACTGTTGTCCAGCGGGGCTCTGGTGAGACCGAGTGAGGCTCTGTCAGCCATAAGATAAGTGGCCATGACATCCTCCAGCTCTTTGAGGAGCTCCCTGCCTCCAGGTCACAGCAGGGATCAAAGAGGGTCATGTACATCCACCCTGCAGCTGCTACAGCTGATGACAGTACATTTGCACTCACATGACAGACCATGTGCTGCAATAACCTGAGACATAAGCACACTTTGTTTTCCCTGCCTCAGCTCATGCCACCTTTTGCCACCTTACTGTGGAGACACTGGCAGAGGGACGGAGCAAACAACTGAGGGGCCAGGAATGTCTTAGAAGACTTGGTTCATTGCATATGAGTTGTAATGCTCAATCCAGCCCAAGCCAGTCACACAGAAGAGAGGAACAAAGCACACGTGAGACTATTTCCTGGTGGCCTTGGGAGTCAGACTGCACAGGTTTATCCTCAGGCATCTCTTTTTAATGGTGTTCTGTAAGTCTTCAACTGCTGTGCTGTGAACATATCTCAAGAAACTGCCAGACATTGCAATCACATTCACAGCGTCATTCATGGCCAGCTCTTACATCACCTGTTGTTGGCAGACTCCATTAATGAGGATGGTTTTCTGGCAATTGTATCAGCCAACCTTCTTCTTTATATAGCTGTGTTGTTCTGCATTTGATATCAGCTGTTGCAGTTTATGAACTGTTTTCTTGAGACCTTGCAATTGACATATTTGCCTGTAGTTTCCAGTTTTAATACCCCTTGACTGCAATTCTGTCTTTTGCACATGCACTGCTTTTTCTTGGAAGTGGATTGTTAAACAATTAAAGGAAAAGCTAAAGAGCCTTTTTGGGGGACAACAGCCAGAATTCCTCTAAAATGTTCAGAAAGATATGGGAGGTGGATCCTATAAACCTATCAGTCAGCTTCCAAAATCCCCAGTGAGGGTTTGGAGGCTGTGGATGGTTGGTTGGGGATTAGGTGGAAGCTGTTATCACAAGCTGGCTAGGTTATGCATTTCCTTCAATTCAATCCCTACTGCGTACAGAGCAGCAATGTACCTAACAGCTGCATGCTCTTTGCTTCCCTTCTGAGCCCCACTCTGGCCAAAAAAGCCTTTATCGGAGGACGCATTTGGATACCTTTGTTCGTTAATGATAACTGAGATGGAATATAATTCCTTCTTCGTCTCCATTGCCTCTGCCATAAGCCTCCATGGAGTAAAATCTCCTGGGACTTTGCAGCACTATAAGTCAATTGCTAAAGGGAATTTAAATAAAAAGTGCCTAAGTTTGGCAGCAGTAATCAGTTGTTTTTTTCTTTGATGTCCACAGTCTGCAAATGCAGAAAGTCTTACTAGCCCAGCTTGAGGGAAAGGGAGCGAGTCCTCACTGCAATTTTGTGCTCTTTTCTTGAACATTTGCCTGCTTGTCTTTCACTTATTATAATGACCGGAGGTTCGCAGCCAGTCGTCAGTACGGGAGGGAGTGTGGATACTGTTTTTGTGGGAAGTCCACATTCCCTACAAGCCTTGCATAACGCAGACTTTCCCTCGGACTCAGTCCAGGATTACTTCCTGCCAGACACTCTTTTCCTCTAGCAATGGGACCATATGAGGAAAAAAGAAATCTTAATTCCCTACTAGGGAAACACCTCATTCTTCCTTTTCTCACTCAAACTTATGATACATTAGAACTTTTATTATGTAAACACAAAACAGTTCTCTAATGGAATAGTCAGTGTCTTTTTATGACATCCCAATATTCTGGTTCCACAGATTTGTAAAATGTGTGCTCTTTTCCAGTCTCCCTAAAGCATAACACCTTCTTTCTACCACCAGCTAATGACACTATTTAAGTAATCCATGTTATGCCACTGGAGGTCACGGGTTTAAATCCTGCTGATCAGTGAAAGCAAATCTCATCACAAAAACAGTGGCTGCTTTTCTTACTCCTTTTCTATCCTAAAATTGCTGCTGAAGAGCAGTGCACATCCCAGTGGCATGAATGCCTCAGCAGGTAGGATCTGTCATGCCATTCATGTTTCAGCACTGGAAAAACAACCACTTACATAATTTTCATACTGCCAAAAATCCACACCACAGAAGAGCCATCAGAATACAAGCTGAATTTACTCTATGGTCAGATGAGCAGTCAGAAATCAAATACTTACCTAGAACTGCAAAAACAAATGCCCAGAACTCACAGAGGTTAGTTACAGAAGAGTTGTTCACTGCTTTATCAAAATTATGTTTTAAGCACAGATTTAATGATCAAGGCTATATTGAAAAGATTTAGTTATCTTTTGGACCATAAACTCTGAGCATGCACAGGCAATGAGACAAAAGCTAACAATATGGAGCGAAATACCAATCCTCATGTTTGTAACTGCTTGCTCCTTATTTTCCTTTTTTTCTGCTTGTGAACAACATTGAATCAGACTTTGTGCTCACTGACAGTGTGAAGTAATAGGATGTTGCACAGCTTTAGACCAGCTGAAATCTAAAATATTTCTCATATAACTGAATTTTCCCAGAAGATTCACAGCACAACCTTATGAACATTATTAATAAGGAACTCTCTTAACCAGGAAAGCATACAGCTGAATTTATACGGTGTAACTCCACTGAAAGGGGTGGAATTACAGCCCAGGTGGACTTTGACCAGCATGGAGCCAATGACCCAGAGGAGAAAAGGTCCTTGGCAGTGCCAGGCTGCAGTGAGCACCAGACTGCAATGGCTAGAGGTCCTCAATGCAAGCAGAGGAGGGAAACTCCCTTTTTACAAGGAGTCACATGTAAAATACAAGGGGTAGTGGCTGCAAGCCGCTCCTGGGGAAATTCCCATTGTAGTTTAGAAGAAAGTTTTTCACAATAAGAACAATTAAACATTGGAATAGTCTCCCAAGGGAAGTGGTGGATTCCCTTACCTTAGACAGTTTCAAGACTCATCTTGGCAGAGTGCTGGCCCATCTCACTTAAACTACACTTAAGGCTGGACTAGAAGATCCTTGAGGTCACTTCCAACCTGGCATTCTATGAATCTATGAATGAATTTATGAATTAATCTGGTGCCCCAGGGGCAGACATCTCCCACATTTCTCCCATATTTTTCCATTTACCTCCACTCAACCCCTGACATTCTCCCTTGTTCTTGCCAGATGCCAGAGGGATAACTAACCTCTGCAGTATTGCAATTTTAACCTTCACCACAGGACATTTCAGCTTTTCCAAGTAAAAAGCAGGGCAGTACCCTTACTCATGCTTCTTGAGATAAAGACAAATGCCAGGAAACACAGTGAAGGAAAAATATAGAAAGAGAAGAAATATGACCAGTAATATACCCATCACATTGCATCTCTGCAGCAGAGGAGAGAGTTGTTGCAGAAAAGAGATTGCCTGTAATGTGTCAGGATGTTGACACAGCACACCACAGTGGATGGCCACTCCTCTTCTAAAGAACAGCCTAACTCATTCTTGCTATCTGACTCTCCTGGAAAAAGGAGTATTGCTAGTCTTGGTGGGAAAAGTATTTTTCCCTGGAAGAGTGAGACAGCTGAACTCTGTCTCCCCTCCATGTGTTTTCCAAACTTAATTCCCACTCGTGGGTAGGATTAGCACAGGTGAGCCCTAGAGGCATCATAATGTGAGCCACTAAAACAAGTCCAACTACTGAACACATTTGTGCCATGACCCAGCTTTCATCAAAGCATGGAAAGTCCCCAAGTTGAACTAGGAAAACATTCCTTAGATTCATTAGAATATTAGAGGTAATCAGAGGCTTGAACTCAGCACTGGAAATGCTCTCATGCACTTTTTGTTCCAAGGGCTGTGAAGCAAAGTGCAGTGGAGTTTACTAGAAGTTAACTTGGTGGATGTATTATTACTTTAACATGGCAAACCACAGTAGGAAATCTTGACTGATTTTGACTGAGATTCCTGTTACAGAACCAATGTTCTTGTGCTTGGAACAAGTTCAAGCAATAAGGACACATTTTTTCAATGTCAACTTTGATGTGGCAAAGTAGCCACATTTTAAGTAGCCATTTTAACAATTGTAGCTGTTTTTCTTTTTTTTCTCTTTATTTTTCCTCTTTTTTTTTTCTCTATATGCCATTAAATGTTATAACCAGAAATGCTGAGCCACAGGATAAAAGTAGCATAGGAGAAAGTAGTGAAGAAGAGAAATTACAATAAAAGAACAACTGCAGTGACAAGTTGACTGAAAGCTCATCTGATCTGAGGGGTGTATGCTGAAAAAACTCCTAAGCAATGTCCCTGGCCTTGGCTATTCCTTTTGACAGTCATAATCCTGGGCCTGCAGGATTTCTGTCAGTAACAGAAAGCCATTAAAAATAGCATAGTATAAAAGAGCTAGAGCAATGAAAAAGTTAAAGAGGTAGACAGGGAAAAGCTGTTCTAGAGGTAAAATAGTTAACAGGAGCCAGTGTGCCCAACTGGCCCTGCAGCTGCCAACCTTGATCAGCTGATTGCCCCAAAGAGCCTGCAGAGTTTGGTCAGAGCCCAGCAGGAGAGATAACCTTGCATGCACTCCTTGGTGGCCTTGTCTGTCCTCTCATGGACTTTTTTTTAACCATTGAAAAGCTGGATTGTTCTATGTGTTTCTTTTATGGCAAGGTGTTTTATGACAGTGTTGTGCTTTGGCCTGCTGCTGATGACAAAGCTTCAAGTCCAAAGGTCTGTATAACGAAGCAAACTGACCAAAGGTCAGGGCTGGTGACATGGGAGCAATGCCAGTTGTTTGCAGCATGAGCATTATCCATTGTCACATCCTGATTTAAAAAATATTCAGCTGTTGTAAATGTGAGACCTGCCATTCCCCACCTTTTAAAGCAACGATGTTTTTTCTGTGAGTTGAGACGAGAGGAATCAGACAATCACTGAGCTCTATGAGAGCCAATGGAGACTCAGCAACATATCTGTGAGAAGAGTTGTGTACCTGTCATTATTCAACGTATTGTCAACAGTATGTTCTCCACTGTGAAGACAAAAAAAAGAAACAGGAAGATATATTAAGCCTGTGGTGACTGTGTTTAAAAGAACAAAGAGCATTTCATGCTGCTTAGTTAGATACCTAGGGTGGGATTTATCTTTCCTAGCTTTATATGTCTGTCAAGTCAGTCATCTGTATCTGAGCTAGACAACTTCAGCTGCCTGCATAGTCAATTAAGGAGAACCAGAGCTTCTAGAGGGCAAATCCCTCTGTCTTATTGTAGACAGATATAGCAGTCAAAAGCAGGACCCAACATGTACAAGTTTTTCATTATACACTGTCTCTGGTTTGGTCCCAGGGACAGGACATCCACAGGCAGTGAGGGCATGTCTTCAGGAGTCCAATTAATGTAACCCAAGATGATCTGCAGTGTGATGGCATGCAGCACATGGGGGTGACTGGAAGACTCATTTCAAAAGCACGCTCCTGATACAGGTAAAAATGCAAATACACATACACAACGTAGAGAAGACAATGTATAGAAGACAAGGATAATTTGTACCAGGCAGTATATTGTCATTTGGTCCTTATGTACCACTGTCAAATGTAGGTGATCTACTCACTTAGCACATGCTCTGAGTAAATATTTATCACTTATTCATTAAGCAGTAGACAAGAATGGTCTTTGAGGAAAAAAGGTTTCTAACCCAGCATTCAGTAAACTCTTTTTCAGTGAGCACAGAGACAACCTGATTTGTCACCCATGAACCTTTTGTTCCATATTTTAGTCAGCACTATTGCTGCTATAAATGAATATTGTTGCTATTTACACTCTGCTTACAGTAGATGTAGCCAGGACAGGAGAATGGAAAGTGGGACGTGCTGTGCACAGATTCACTCCTGATTTATTTTTGTTTAGTTTCTGCAATAACTAAATCATTTTGACAGTGCTCCAGATGTACTGGATTTTGTATAACTGCAAAGATCACTTTGCTGATTTTACAGGTGCACAGAGAGACCAACAAACAGAAAGGTGAATAATTGAGTCTCTGGTAGCTATTTTCACACACTCAATTTTTCTGATTCGATTTATACCCCCTACACACGCACACCTAAATGGCTATTGCTCTATGACTGCTTTTAGAAGAACTTTTGCTACTGTTACTATGCATGGCTAATCAGGCTCAAGCTGATAAAATCCTCAGTACTGGGAGGAAAGGTAATTAGCATGGGTCTCAAGTCAATAAAAGCTCTTCTAGACATGTCCCCCATTTCACAGTAGTTAATGCTAGGCTGATTTTCAGTAGTTCTGCAATCTCTGTTTGTCCACTTAGCCCAAAACTTCCCCTGTGAGAATGTAGGGAGATGCTTTACAGTAGTGGGCACTGTCTGTGTCAGCAAATGAGTCTTCCATGCAGGTAAGAACAGAGAATGAATTGAATGCACTAGGCCTCCGAACAGTGTTGATTTGAAGCTGTGTGTTCATACTTTGGATTTGGCATTTTAAAATGGTAATTAATCTCAGTGAAACTGAAAGGGAGACTTGAAGCATGCTGATTTGAAGCTCGGTGTTGATACCTCATTCTGAAAACTGCCAGCAGGACATTTACATGGTGCACAGTGCCTCGAGTTGAGAGTGCAGAATCACTTAGCATCACATGCTCCGTGCTAGAACACTTGGAAACCTCTTGGGAAGTCCTTTGTTCTAACATTATTTAAGATACGGGTTCAATAATGCCCTTAATGACAATACCTAAAATGTACAAAGGGTCAATCACCCCATAAAGGAACAGGAAATAGTTGCAAAATGCGTAGGGAGGAGTTAGTGTTAAAGAAGTCCAAGGAAATGGGTAGCCTTAAGTTACTGCTGACGTTTTCTGTGACTAATGTATTATTGTTCATAGAACAACACACATTATACACTTGCCCATACTCCTTACTGAGGAATAGAACCGAATACTTCCGTATCTTAAAGAAAACTGTAATTTTTCACCTGAAGCTTATGCATAAGAACCAGATTCAAGGAAAAACTTCTCATCTCTGAATTCCTGTAATGTCTGAGAAAGCAGTAATGGTGAATTGTAGGGAAGAATGTCTTGCATTTAACAGCAAATACAGCTTGTCAGTGCAGGAAAGTAGAGCTGGCACTGTGCAACTTTGAATTTGCAACTGTGCTCTTGCACTCAAAATTGCCTGAAGGTGTTTGTAATCAAAGTCAGGCAAGTACAAAGATAAAAGTAGCAGTTCCAATGCAAAGAAATGCATGTGGTGCATGGGAAGTGTGTCTGTAGAATAAAAAATGCTTTAAAGAAGTATCTGAACAATAAAAGGAAAGAGGCTTAGTGCATAAGAAAGTAGAGGTAGCACTCACAATGAGGAAATGCATGGTAAAACACCCAGGAGGAAAGATCCCAAGCAAACAGCCTGCCTGAAGCTACAAGCAGAAGCAAAGCAGCTAGAAGTATAGTTGGAGACGAAAAACATTTGTGAAGTGAAAAAGTAGCAGTATTCAAGTATTGGACAACAGTAGTAAATGTTGGTCTGACAACCAGAAATATGAGACTGGACAGTAGGCAAAAGGTCAGAAGTGAAGAGAGAGATTTATGAGTCACTATTGAGGTAGCAGCTGTAAGTACTGGAGCACATGAGGTCATAAAGAATTGTACACATGGCAGCAAATAATAAATCCCCATCCTCCTTCACCATTCAGTTGGAT
This sequence comes from Eurystomus gularis, assembly GCA_013400335.1. NCBI lineage: Eukaryota > Metazoa > Chordata > Aves > Coraciiformes > Coraciidae > Eurystomus > Eurystomus gularis. Next base: position 156,025 of record VZZY01023216.1, on the reverse strand, counting down.
TTTTTGAATTTCAAAGCCAGGGATTCCTTAAGTTCCTAGTTGTCTTCTGACCACCTTCAGCACTCCTTTCTTTAGCTCCTCTTCTTCATTCACTTTTACTCTATAGCCAAGTTGGCATGACAGCACAGCCAACTCTAACACTCCAGGAAGTGCCTAAAACTACCTAATATTTACACACAGAAATATCAGGTGTAACATCTGAAGCATCTCCTCCTCCCAGAAAGTAAGATATTGAGGTCAAAGCTCTGGCGTTCCTATGTGTCACCATAACAGGTACCTAGAGACTAGAATTTTAAGCAGGAACATCTCCCAGTCATGATCCACTACCGTGAAAGGAGGACGGATAAGTAGCAGCCACCTTTCTGCTTCTCACATGCAGGAAATTCAACTGTTCTGTTCACCAGTATCACAGTTTCACAGCAGCTTAGGCCAGGTTCTGCAGCAATGCTCAGACTAACTCATTATGGCTGGTCATGTTCTTGAAAGTCAAACTGGTAAATTCTGTTTCTAAATTCCTCAGGATCTATGAATTTGGAAAAAAAAAAAACACTTACATACAGAAAACACCCTTACTTTTTGTGTGCCTTTGGTGCAAACTCCTCTCCTGCATTTTATTTTTCTCTATTCATCTATATTATCTGCAAAGTTGGCACCATTATTCTCTCTGTACTTGTTAGTGCTAAGAACATCAGTACTGCAGTGCAGATTTCAAGTACAGGAGCTTGGAAACCTGAGTGAATTCCATCCTACATTAGTTTACAGGGAGACAGTCCTGTATTGAAGAGAGAAGAAGGAAGCTCTCCCAGTCCCTCTCTTGGAATAGCTTTCATATGCATACACAGTCTGAAGGAAAACAAATTCTGCATGAGCAAGTTTATGGAAGAAGGTCATGACATTTCCATCAAATGGACGTGATCTTGTTCCTGTTGAGATTACTAGTAAAATTCCCATCAGCTTCTGTCAGAGTTAAAGTGGAATGTGAACAAAATTCAGAAAGGCTCTCGAGACTGCCTAATGAATTTTACGTGGTTGTTGCTGGTTTTAGGAATTTGTTGACAAATGATAGAGTTTTGGAAAGTGGAGGAGCTAGAAGAGAAACAGAGAACTGTTTTGTCTGGGCCAAAGGAATGCTGTTACAACATGTTCCTTAAATAATAAATTGACATTGTGAGTTGAAATGAAATGAAAATGTTTTTCTTTCTGAATGTCACTTTGAAATAACCAATTTTATTGCACCTTTCTCCCCATGAAATGGATAATTTTCATCAGAATTCAAATGTTTTTGTGCAAAAAATGCTGTGCTCCCCTACTGCATTTTAAGCAAGCAAACCTTTCCACAGAATTGATAGGCTTTGTTTGTTTATCATTTGGAATTTCCAAGCAAATGCAAAGAGCAAATTTAAAGACAATACTGACATTCCCAAGTTGGTCACAAGGGTTTTGTGGTGTGGATGAGGATAATCTCGGGCTTGAGGACCTACCAGGTGGCCTCTGGAAGGCAATGAAGATGACAGAGTGCAAGGATCAGGAATCTGATCCCTGCGTCTGGCTAGGTTTATTTATCAAAAAGCACAGATAGAGGACAAAGGTCTGTGAGAAGGACAATTTAACTCCTGTGAGACAATAGTGACACAAGTAGAGCAATTCAGGTGACCAGACCTGAGGGTACCAAGGAGATAAACTCATCTATGACTCATGTCCAACTGCAGACCCTTCTGGAGCAGCAGTGAGAGGTCAAGTGGTATGGCCAAAGGTGACCTCAGATGGCTTTGCATAGGCATTTGAATTGTTCCTGGGGCATTTTGGCTTCCCCATTTCCTGCCTCCCAACACTGCTTCAGTGACTACTCAGCCCTTGGAAGCGGCAGTGAAGCATGAAGCCACAGGCTGCTTTTCCAGGGAATCATACTCTCCTGGAGAAAAACAGCTTCCCAGTCACTGCAGGCTGGAGGGGCATTGAACTACCAGTCATGTTCAAGTACAAGTTGTGGCTTGCTGTTGCCAGCAAAGTAATTAGGACAAAGCCAAACAAGCAGCAGCTTATTTTACTCATGCTTTATTCTTTCATCTTTTGATTGTGGCTATTAATTGAGGTGTTAGCATGGCTGTGGTTGCATCAAACCCAACATCAGTTTTGCCACTGCCTCTACTGTGAACCTTATGATGTCCAAAGGAAGCCTAAGTGCTAAATGGAGAAACCTCTTCTAAGAGGGCACAGCCCTAACAAAAGAGAAAACAAGACAGAAGCTCATTATTTTTCAAGTTGAATATATATACAGGCACTGTATTTTTAGGTAATTTTTACCCCTGATCTGTTCTACTCGAAACTGAGTTTTTCCAACTGTATGTTCTCAGCTCCTGTGCTTCCCACTCACATCAACTAGGCCCACCATGGAAATGTGAAAATGGCCCACGACATTTGGAGGCTTTAATACAATTACTGGAAGTATAAAAAGATCCACAGGGCTATCTAGCTTGACCATTAAATTGTATTACATGCAGACTACAAAGGGGGAAAGCCAGAGGGGAAAATGAGACTATGCATCAGTTCCTGTAGTATTGGATTGTATAGTTGCAACCCACACAAATTAGGCAATCACATGGGCAAATCATCTTATTAAGAGTTTGGTTTCAAACCAGTTGCTAGAGTGCTTTAGAACCCAGACAAATAGAGGCTTTTCAGTTGCTAACCACTCATTGGGTTGCACACTGTTTTGACTTCTCTAGCTATTTCAATTTGTTCTAACTTAGCTCCAGGGGGGAACAAAATGACAGCATAATCAGCTTCTGGAAGTTAGTTATCTGGATGAAAACATGAAGCGTGAAGTAGCATGAAGACATAAGGTCAAATAATAAACTAATAATAAAAAATACTTATGGCTTGAATCTCTTCACCAATGTGCTTTGTCTATTATTTTTCAGTGCTATATGGCAGCATAAATAACCTATGAGACTGTCAAATGGTAAGCTGGTTTTGATTTGGTAACATGATCACTTCCTGTGTCTGTGACTACCTCCTTCTGATCAGTGGTGGGAACTCTTGAGGAAGTTTGGGGTCAAACACATGGGAAGACTTCAATTGGCTAATTAAGCAAGTTATCACCAAGGATGACGTTCCAACCCAAGGTGGTTCCTCATACATGGCACTTAACTGGATGTGTAATGTTAAGAGACTTGCCATAGCCTATAAGCACAAAATGACCAAATCAGGAAGCTGTGTCACACTTCCATTTTGCATAATTTGCTCCTAGAGCTTCAGGGGTTTGTGACACCACCACAGATGAAGGTACTAGAATGTAAACTTCCTTTAATTATGCAAAACAAACCCAGCACTGGACTGCTTCCAGAAGGATTTAACATCTAGCAATTGTGGGCAATTCAAAAGGTCAAGCGGTTCATGCTAGCTGTGTTTATACTGCAACAGGCATTTGGGCCTTCCACACATTTTTTCCTTCAGTTAATCTCCCTATCCTTCACACTCCTTCCTCCTGGGTCCTCAGCAATCACATGCCACTTGGACGATCCTTAAAGCACTAAAAGGCTTTACATGGAGCTGTTAAAACAGCAAAAATGGGTCCAGGATACATGATCTGACATAAAAAACAGTGACTATTGGCAGGGGCTTCTCTTAACCCCCTTTTGACTACTTTTATCATCTTCTGATACATGAAATCAAATTCTTTCTGCTGACTGGTATGCATTTCCAAGTTGGTTGCTGGGTAATTTAGTTTAGGCAACCGTGCCTTATCTGTTTTTTCCCTATGTCAGCTCCTGGGGAAAATCCCACCCATACCAAATATTTAGAAGATACCATTATCTGCCGATGTTTTTATTTGCATTGAGTATCCTTTGTTTGGTAGTCAGAAGATCTGTATAATTCAGGAACAGGAAGAGCAGAGACAGACTGAGCCTGTACAGGGAACTGAGGAAACTCTAGAGAAGAACAATGTGTCCTGTGTTGTGTCCTTGTTTGGCTTCGGGGTAGTAAGTGCTGATTTATTCTCCAAGGCTTGGACAGGAACTGCATGTATGTCAGCCAAGAAGTTTGCAATATCTGGGCAACACCTGTAGATTAACTTGCTTTCTTAATATGCTGATTTCCAGCCACTGAGCTCTGCAAAAATTGCAGACCCTCTGTCAGTGATTACAGTCACAGAGGGACCTCTTGGTGTTGTGACACCAATGCTATGCTTTCAATTGGAATACATTCTAATGAATGTTTGCAGTATAGTTTACATTTCCACTAAACCAACTTTGTATTGGTCCACTGGTCTTCAGATGATCCTAAAGTGTATTATTCAGTACAGATCTGTCATCCCCAGAGCAGTATGAGAAGGGATCATCTGACTCCGAACACTTACCATTAAAACTGAAGGCTTTTTCTTAGCAGATTTTAAAAAGTACATTGCAAGAACATCTCTGAATTCTGAGGAAAGATTTAAAAATAGTAATAGTGGTTACTTTCATAGTAACCAGGTAATTCCTTGAGAGTTACTTTCAGGGGGACAGAGCACACACTGTACAGGGTAAAGCTGGTTATGGCCTGCAGATATTAGCTCATGAAGCAATCCATGAGGATAGGGCACTTGGTGTTTGAGTGGTGTTTGTTATGGTAATAGCCATTGAAGTCAATGTGAATAACTGTGACAATGACGTCGTGGAATTCCAGCTTTATTTCCATATCAAATCACTTCCAGTGACAGGTGAAAGGGTGAGGCTCCTGCTTATCAGGCACACAAAGTCACAATGGACAACTGAGTTTATGTTGATGCTTTCTCTTTAGTATGTCACCTGTGATCAAGATACCGAAAACCAGATTCTGCCTTCAGATACAAGTATGCAAATTTCTTATCTTAAAACATTATCATTGTTCCTTGGAACGCAGCTGTCACTGTGCTCAGATTGTATCTTCAGTCACAGCTTGGGCAATCTTCACAGTAGCTTGCACAAGAATAAAGAGACTTTAGTTAGGAGTTCTCTCAGCTAGCTATGAATCAGATGAAGTGAGGGACATCTACATCTGTAGCCAACCTGGCTATGCTAATGCAGCTCTTCTGCATCTCTTTTCTTTATTTCCATCAGTAGCATCACAATCAGCACTAAATACCAATTGGCTATTTTGATAGGAGAACAAAAAGATGTCTTTTTTTTCTATTTTCCCCCTCAGTGTTTTTTTGTGGCTGAAGCAATCTCTAAGCAATGTATTCACAAAGTAAAGATTTTGAGAAAGATTGTGACTTAAAGACTGATGGTGAAATCATAGCTTTAGGAAACAGGCACAGAGTTTCTATAGGCAGGTGAAAATAACATTTGTAAATGGAAAATCTATATAAATGATTAACACAAGGTTTGGCTGAGATTTATCATTAAATATCACCTCCTATTAGTGTCAAATACCCCATCTGATATAAATACACCTGCGAGCTCTAATGAGGGAAACTATCTTTTGAAGAGTCTGATGGGTCACACAGGCTAAACTTGCTGCTTTGGGGGGTTGGAGATGTGCTTGAGCACAATAAATCCACATTTGGTATGACCTGCCTATAGTTTGTCTTTTGAGAGTCATTCAAAGGTCTGACCAGGAGCACCAAGCCACCAGGGCAGTTCACTGAGCTTAGAAAACTCTCATGAGACCCCTGGGTTTAGAAGAAGATCATGTCTAGGATGAGAGTCCATTTGCCAAACCTCAGATTTACAAACATAACACAGAGCTAGGTGCCAGGCAGTCCCCCTTACTTTGTAGGTGCCTGATTTCATTAGCTGCCTCTGTAGTCTGATATCTCCCTTCAGGCTCTGACATGTGTTCTGAGGCCTGTGAACTGTGTCCAAAGTTTCCCTCTCCCTGCCCTCCAAAATCAGTCATGGTATCTGTTCCATCCATCTGTTTTCTTCCTAAGAAAATGCGAAGCCTTTGGGGTCTACAGTTGAAATTCCCTTTCTTACAGCCTGAGGAGCTGCTCTAGCTGCAAGATTTCATATGATTCAGAAAATTACATCTCCCTACCTTCCTTCTAAAGCTAGGCCATGGAAGACCCAGGAGTGCAGCATCTCAGTCCTAGAGGTACAGCTCATGTCCCTACCTAATGGTTATATCCACCTGGCAGACTAGGTAGCACTGGATTACAGACTTAGCTCCCTCAGTCCCTAATATGTTGGATCCTTCATGGCTGAGGAAAAACATCAATGCTTAGGAAACCCTCAATACCTCTACTCCTGTGAAGCACTGAGAATAAACTCAGCACACTAAGGATTTGCCTACAGTCTCCTTTCTTTGTTTCCTTTTGTTCTGAGTTTTGGGCTGATCCAGTATCCACTGAATCTGTGGGAATGAACATGGATGGACATTAGATCAGGCACCATCTGACTGGAAGAAGTGACATCACGCTTCTAATAACACAGATATTATGAATAGCTTGCTTTGTGTAGTGCTTTTTAACAGAAAACACTGTAGTTTTAACCTCTGTGTGCAGGATTTGCTTTTACCAACCACCGAAAAGCAACCACATGTGGGGAGAAATGTGCAATTAAACAGTTCACAGCAGAGTATATTATGATAGCACATCTCTCCAGTTTATGAAGTTCCAGGCAGCAGATGATATACTAAAAACACAGTGATTATATGTGGTGTAAGGCCAGGTGAAAATAATGACCTACATTATTTTTGAAATCTGAATTAATTGCCCTTGTTGGCATTTTGACTAGAGAAGGTAATTAAGAACTCTTTGGGGTTTTTTTCCTTCTTGCATCTCCTGGATGAACATTAATTTCTGAGCAAATTCAGTTTCAATTGTCCTGTTAATCTGACTAATACTTCTCATTTCATCCTCTTCTGCCTTTGTAAAGGAATAGTAAATGAAATGGATGATCAATCTGTGTGCAAAACTATTGCATAGTGACATATTTTTCAGTAGACTACATTTGAAAAATTGTTTATATCCTGCAGTCAGTGGATGAAGAAATCTTTATAGATTTCAAATTTGAAACACATTCTGAATTGTTTGCAGATGGGCTTAAAATCCAGAAAGGAATATATCTACACTAAAGAAACTATATCTGTCCTTTGTAATAGTCTAATACTGAAAGTTAAAGAAAAAAATACCTGCTCTTTCCTCCCTCTTTCAGACAGCTACGTTCCAGCACAGTAATACTAAACTTTTGGATTATATGCATCTGTCAACACATGCTTTCTTGCTTGTTTCATTCCTTTAATTTTAACAATTATTAGTCTTTCCTAGAGATGCTATATTGTGATGAAGAGCTGAAGATTTGAAGTTATCCTGATATAAACAGGGACAGAATGAGGAGTTGTTTCCAAAAAGCTAAACCAGGACAGATAAAAACATTGAATGATTGTAACTGTCTAGGTCATCCACGTATTTGGACAGCTGGGTTGAAATGCATGGGGTCTGTGTTATGAAGGGGTTGCAGCCGCAGGGTACCTATAAAGGGCACTGAGAGGCTGGAAAGAATTTCTAGGAGGGATTTTCACTTCCAGAATGAAAGCAGTGGGATTTAATTTCAGAGAAAATATTACAGAAGCCTACTCTCCTCTAAGTACATATAATGCAAGTGAAATGCTCAAACATTGGATAAAAACAAGGCATTGGCAAAGTTAAAGCATTGAGAGATAGGAGGGTTTTTGTCAGCCGTACATTAGTTTGCTGTGGGCTTCTTGCCATATGCCTCTCAATGCTGCCTTTACTGGATTGAAATTTACTTCCATAAGACAATCATTTAATGTTATTAATAATGTTATTATGAATCTGGCATTAAGGATCAACAGCTAAGATGTGAGTCAGTTGCAGAAAAAGGACCTGAAAAATGTCTGTCCTTAGGCAGTAATGAGAACAGAGGAATGGCATTTTCCATCAGATCTAAGCTGAAAGCTTTGTGAAAGATGTGACAATATGCCAGTTCCATTGCTCTCCATCTTTTTCGAGATATGGTCTTCTTAAATCTCCTTTGTTACATCTCACACTCAGACTGATTTTTGTTTTGGATAAAATGGCTTTCAGTAGTAAATACAAACTTCTCATTCAAATTTTCAGCTCTGAGTTAAGATGAATCTTGTTTAACTCTACAGTGCATCTGCCAGATGAAGTGTGTCAAAGCTTCCTTGACCTCAGTGACAGTAAGCTTGGACTTACTGTCCAAATATAATCAAATATATTCACACATATAATCAAAACATTTGCAACAACAGAAGCAAAGCTACATGTCACAACAGCAACTTCAACAGGCTGCTCTTTTCCCCCCTTGCTGCCTCAGTTTCCTATCTGCTAGTCACTAGCATTTCTAAGCCAGAGTACAGTCTAGACTTATGGTTGCCATAGGAGTTCATGCCACCAATTAGTTTCATATGAATCCAGATAACCTGCAGTTTCTTCTTCTCCCTTAAAGTCTTCGGTTTTTGCTCTCTGACTTCCAGCTCCATCTCCCCACATACCCAGACCCAATGAAACACTCTCCTCTCCTTTTTAACAGCTCATACATCCACTCTGAGAATAAACCTTCCTTTTACTCCCTTCCTTTTGGGCTATGGCAGTGACCTAACAAATCATGCTCTTTCCTTCACAGATTCTTCTGTGGCTCTCAGTCCAACCAATTCTTTTCTTCTTCCAGTGGTCTAGGCTGTACTCCTCTCTTTTTCTGAGGGATTTCCCAGTCTGTATAAAAAAAAGTCAGAGCAAAAATCTGCCTTTTCTTTCTTTATTACAAACCTGAGGTTACCCTTCTATTTCCTAATAAGCCTAGTGTTAACCAAGGGCTCCCCACCAGCTGACTTTGTATTTATTTCCATTCTAGAACTGCTGGTCCAGACCTAGCCAAGTGCCAGACCTAGGCTGCCTTAAAAAAGCACCTCACTGGGTTATGCTGGAGAAAACAGAATGGATTAAGCTAGGCCAAAATGATCATCATTAGTGATTTTTATTTCAAGGTGAGAAGTGTGCATTTATAGAATGCCAAAAGAACATCACCTTTCTCAATTTTCACATAAAGTTCATTATATTAGAAGTTAATATTAATATTCGAAAGTCTGCATCATTTTTGTGTAATTGGCTTATAAGTGATTCCTGATAACAGTGAAAAAATGACAATATTTCTGGAAAAAGTTACAACTTTTCATTCTCTCTTTTCATTAGATAGCTAAAGATGAGTTGTCACGAGAACATAAAGCTTTCCGTCATTAGCATAGCTTTAGAGCAGAAGCTGAAGGACCTGGGTTTTTTTAGCCTGGAGAAAAGGAGGCCTGGGGTCTCTACATCTACTTGAAAGTAGTCTGTGGCAAGGTGGGGGGTCAGTCTGTTCTCCCAAGTAACAAGCAATAGGACAAGAGGAAACAGCCTCAAGTTGTGCCAGGGGAGGTTTAGGATGAATAACAGGAAAAATTTCTTCACAGAAAGGGTTGTCAAGCCCTGCAACAGGCTGCCCGGGGAGCTGGTGGAGTCATCATACCTGGAGGTATTTGAAAGATGTGTAGATGTGGTAACTAGGGACATAGTTTAGTTGTGACCTGGCAATGCTCAGTTAATGGTTGGACTGAATGATCTTGAAGATCTCTTCCAACCAAGATGATTCTATGATTCTATGCATTTACGTTATCTTTTCACTTGTAGTCAGAGACCAGGACTGGGCTTTTCCAGTCCAATGTTGCAGATTTGCTGGCAGCTGCAACAGTCTCTAAACCATTTCCTTTCTTACGAGTATTCAAGACATATTCCACAGTTTTTTTGTCCCTTCCCTTTAAGTCAATATTTTAAAAATAAATGCTTGGGAAAATTGGACCCGTGGGATTAGGAACAGAATCACTGGCTGTAAGATCTGCTGACATTGTCGTGGTCTCCTGTTGGGCCTTTCCTGCTAATACTTACACGGCTTTAGGTTAGTCAACATCTGAATGACTATAACCAGAATCCGGCTAACAGACATGCAAATGATACCCTGGGCCATAGAGTTAACATTTTAATCTTTTATAATCTATTGAAGAATATGGATATCAGTTTACATTCTTTAACTACTTTATGTTTTACTCTCCTCTTTTCCTTCACATTTGATGACACTGGTATCTGGTCTGCTTGGAAATGCTAAATACATACAGCCTGGCTAGCAGGAATGCAGGGGGGTTGAATGATGTTGTCCCAGAAGGTCCATGAGGTCTATCTGGTGGCTGGAGACAGAGTTATTGGGGTGCACTGGGAGACATGATTTACACTTCAAAAAGGAACTGTAGGTTGAATAAAAACAATTATTTCTTATGGTCAGTTAGACTGTCAATAGCAGCCCAAGCAAAATAAGTGGAGAATTGTAAAGTTAGGTTGTTTAAAATCAGCCTAGATTACATAAAATCTGCATAGCATGAAATGCTGTGTGGGGACCAATCTTGTATTACAGGAAAGGACTGAATGACCAAACCATACCCAGCTTCTATGAGTCTATGTCTTGACCAGTTTTTAGCTTGTACAGTTAGAATAATTGTTTTGTCAGGTAGTCACTAGAAACTCCCTTTTGCTGGAGAGATTGTTCTTGACTAACACCTCCAGGCAAGATCCACTCTTGGTGTGACAGAATTAATCCAAAGAAAAATAGAGTGAGTGTGTTCACTTGTGCCATATGCAGTTTCCTGCGTAATAATCTGTGCCACTCTGTTAAATATCTTTACCTTAGGTCTTTACCTTAAAAAATCATCAAGAAAGGAAAAAAAAACCAACCCAGTAGAAATTAGGCAAATAAATCTCACAGACTCCTGTGTTATTCCCAGCTTTGGAGTGCTCTATGGAGGAATTTTGCATAAGACACAGTATGGCTCACTGTAAGTAGTAAAATGGGAGTTCTTCAACCTCATCAATATTTTCTGCTGAAGTCGAGGCTTTTTTGTAACATCATGGTTGACATCACAGAGGATACTCCCTGCTGGCTGAAAGATGACAACAAAAGAAAATTATATGTAAACCTGATATTTAGCTTGTTCAAAGGTATTCACCAATTCTGTTCTGTTCAAATGAATTCACTGATTGAAATGTATTCACAAGTTTCTATTTTAAATGAAAAATTTAATTTCAATTCAGTATGCGTTGATCAAAATGAAAGTAACATGGAGGCTTTTCAGCTCTTCGCTGTCTAATTTGACCCCCTCTCATCTTGTGGAAAAGGAAGATAGGAAAGCAGTAAAGTGATATTAGGGACACCAATAATGACCACCTCCCCAAGAAAAAAATATTCAAACTAAACAAATTTTCATTTGAAAAATTGTAAGCATCCAGTGATAGGTTTTGTACAAGAAAACAAAAGTCATACTTTTCCATCAATGTATTTTCAAAGACAATATTTACAGAAGAGTTATGTTTTTTGCTTAAGTGTGGAAATGATAATCAGAAATACTATTTGATTAGCACCAATGACAGAAAGATTTGATGATAAAACATGTTTCTGTGTATTTCAAGTGCTTCTCTGAGTTGTGGTTTAGACAATGAGAAGAAGGAAAACCCTTGGCTTAGTTTTTTTAAAGTATAATTGTTTATAACAATAGCTTTAGACAGTGATCATCCACCATCTGATATCTGCCATCTGATATAGAGGATATCACCAAGATTTTTTTCTAACTGAGGCAAAGTTGAGTAGTTTGCAATGTACTGTTCTTGAAGGCTAACCTCCCACTACCTCCTGTAAGCTTCCTACTGCCATGTAAGGTCAAGAAGACCTTGGCGTATGATTTATTCTTGACTATGTGAATTGTTTCTCTTGAACATTGGAAAAGGTAAGCTTTCTTCAGTAGTTTCAACTATCATAAAAAAACATTAGCTGGGATTGAATTCTGTAGAGGCATATCCATCTTGTGCTGGGAACAGTACCCAGCCACTCCAGTGACATCAATGTCTTCACTGTCTAAAGCCCACAAAGGGTTGTCAAGGTGGTCAAGGTCAAGGTCAGCTTTCAGGAAGTGGGAGCATCAGTGTGAGCAGAGAAAAGAAGTTTATGACAGAGGGCACTCACACTATATTTGCAAAGGGAGAAAACAAAATTTATAGCAAGGGAGAGAACCGCACCTCAACTCTAATACTGGCTGCTTTCAACAGCTGAAGTAGGGGTGTTTGGGGGCAAAAAAAAATAAAATTTTATTACAAATTCAGTCTTCTGTCAAAAAATATCAGCAAATTTTTGTCTGAACATTCTTTGGAGGCTCAGAGTTGGGATGAGCTACGTATCACAGAGGCTGTGGGGATTTTCTGGGGAAGACATGGCAGAGAATGTTGGACAATCTCCCCTGTCTATGTACAGTTACAGGGCCATGACGGGCCATGACTACAACTGAAGTGAAAAGCACTAATGACTAGTTGAAACAACTGATGACCTAAGGCCAAGAGCTCAGCCACCCAGTAGCAATGTGGAAATGTCCCTTGCCAAGGTTCGTGAAGTTATCACAGGACTTCCTTTTTAGAGTCAGCACTTTTTGCTTTTTCTATCATTATGTATCCTGAAAGATTCTAAAAAATGTTTTCTAGTGCCTAGGTTGATCAGAAAACTACAGTTTTAGCACTCTTTTTACAACCCAAGCTGAGCAATTTCAGCTGAGGGTTTATTTAGGAAATAAAGATATGAAACTCAGCTTTGACTCCACAATGCCAATGTCAAACCTTCTGCTCATTTTGATGGAGCCAGAGTGTCATGTAGATATCCTGCATATTTCTTATTTGTTTACGTCCTGCATCAGCTAAACCATCAGTTGTTTGCTGGTGGCTTTAAAATGAATTCAAATAAGTCTCATTCTGTTAAGTGGGTTGGTCCTTCCTTCTTCCTGTGCTGGGTTTGCCCTTGTCATTACAGGCATACAATAAGAAGACTTCTCTGCCACAGACGTTTACAATACAGTCTGTCAATAATGGATTTCCATTGTTTACTTAAGAAAATACTTTTTTTTGGTGCAGAGCTACAAGATTTGCAGAGCTGGCGTCAGCCTCCCCACACACAGAGTCTACTGGTTTCCAGGAAGAAGCTCGGGGCATCCTCCTCTCTTGTAAAATGTTTTTGTGAGAAGCATTTTAAAAATGCTTAACAAAGAGAAACGTGCAAAATGAAGCATTTCAAAGGGGGAGAAACTAGAAAAAGGGTGTGAAAAATGGAACCCTGCAGGAAAAACTTCTATTTGCCTAGTGGTACCAGTTCATAAAGCGTTTGACATCTGGTCTGTAAATGGTGACTCCTACACATAGAATTTATCTTCAGAAGTAGTGGACATTTATACTAAGTTAATATTGCACATTTTAAAGTTCTGTTCTAGGGATTCTGCTCTGCTAGCTTTGTACCAAGTGCTGGAGAAATAATTTATGTAAGAAAAAGTTTACAGTCTAGAGGCATGAAAAGACAAGGGGTGTGTTTATTTCTTTGAATTTCTTTCTAATTCTGGGAGAGAAATTGATACTCAGGAGTAGCTAATCTGCATATGGGGGGTCATGATTGCTTCTGGGATTATGGTGTGTTTACAGTGGTTTCCCCTTATCACTGTGCCCAAATGTTTGTAGTACTTTTGACTTCTTGGAATGACAGTTTGAGATACACTAGTCAGCAGGAAAAAAACTTGTTACCACTTGAACCAGTGGTTTATGATAACATTTGTTTCAGGGGGTTGCTTTTCCACTTCTAAGAGCTGAAGGGATATAGGTGTGATGATATCATGCACTGTTGTCCTCTAATTTCGAATGTCCTGGCTATGAGACTGGAATTCACAGCCTTGTCTGAGCCACTCGTTTTCCCAGTGCAGCAAACAAGGAATTTAGAGGTGGGGAGACTGGACACACAACACTAGAGCCCATAAGACAAGAGGCAAAAGTTGAAGAGTAAGATTTGTCTGAAACCCTGTCACTCTCAGGGACTGAGATGCTTTCGCCTGGCTCATCCTGAATAGTATGCCAGGGTGAAAGAGGAAGCTGTACTTTAAAGTCGCAATAAAAATTTAGGCACCTGAGTTACTCATTACCTGAGGTGGCACAGACAGCCGCCTCATTCTTTTCTCACAGACCATACCTCTTGTTTCTCCTAGATGAGATGTTGTTGCTTCTATTTTTGTTGAATGCTTGTGGTTAAGGCACTAACCTACCAGGCAAAGACCTGTGTGTGTTCAGGTCTCTTGAGGCTGAGGGTAATAGGGTGTCACCTTTCATACCCTCAGAAGATGGTCCATGGCAGGAAAAGTAATAGGATGAGATGTGTCATAGTCAAGATCAGTCACTGTCAGACAAAGAGGAAGCCTACAAAGTTGGAGAGTGATAGCAAGCTGGAGGAGCATAACTGTTTCTCAGTGAGATCTCTTGAAAGGGAGACATCTCTACCTTTATGGGTTTTATTCATTGACTTTTTAATATGAAATAAACAATCACATTCCAAAAGGCTTTAAGTATCAGACAGATGCGAAGATGCTCTTTTTTTCACAATGCCTGAATCTCTTCTTGGATTTAGATTTAGCCTGTTACTAGTTTCATATCCTACTTTGAATGCAAACCATGAGGTGCCCCCTTTCATGCTTGAGTAAGTTCATCTCTGGGCTCTGCCACAACCCTGAACTAGTCTCAATTTTACCTTCTTTTAGATATTGCTAATGTCAGTGCAGTAATCTAATAGATTCTTCCTATAACACCCTACTTCTTAACATTATAGCTATTGCAAAAAGAAGGCAAAGCATATTTGCTCTCTTTTAAAAACAATTCGGCAAGCAAGAAGGCACAAACAGGGGGAGACCCATTATGAGAGGCCATGCATGAAATATTTCATAAACCTAGTATCTCACTGCAGAGGGAGTGAAAGCTCACATATATAAATTGTTCCCTAATATCTTTTTAACTCTGACTTACACAAAATGCACCTGCCCAGAAATTTGGGCACTTTTGCAAGGTTTAACATTCACACAGCAAAGCATGCTGTGCTAATGCCCTAGAATCACTTTCCAAAATCACTTTCTTTAACCATGTCTTATGTATTTCTTCCCCGAAGTCCAAGAGAATGGACAAACATTCTGGAATTTCCAGAAAGACAGCCAGTC
The DNA here is from genome assembly GCA_013400335.1 of Eurystomus gularis. Classification (NCBI taxonomy): domain Eukaryota; kingdom Metazoa; phylum Chordata; class Aves; order Coraciiformes; family Coraciidae; genus Eurystomus; species Eurystomus gularis. The sequence continues at coordinate 140,995 of VZZY01023216.1, read as the reverse complement.
TGGATGCCATCAAAGAGAAATTTTCATGACATTTCTATTTTCTTCTCTTGCCACTAGACCATGTCTTTTTTATCATAAAAAGCATGTCTGAGTCCCTTCACTACAACCAGCTGCTGTATCTCAAAAGAGGAAAGCAGTTTCTGGGGTGACAGAGGACCATCGTGGTAAATGCCATAGTGTTAGAAGATTGCATTTTAAGCACAGAACAGAAGTGCAGACTAGTGCTGAATGCTAGCCTAATATATTTTTTTTCCTGAAGCAAAGATCTGAAGTCAGATGTATTCTGCGCTAATTAAAGTGTCTGAATGGTCCCAACATATCTTGCCATGGAGCTCCCAAAGGTTTTCAAAGAATCACAGAATTGCTTGGGTTGGAAAAGACCTTTAAGATCATAAAGGCCAACTGTTAACCTAACTCTACCATGTCCTTAAGCACCATATCTACTTGACTTGGGATGGTGATTCAACCACTTCCCTAGGCAGCCTGTTACAATGTTTGTCAATCCTTTTGGTGAAGAAAATTTTCCTAATATCCAACTTTAACCTCCCCTGGTGTGACTTGAGGCCATTTCCTTACGTCCTATTACCTGGGAGAAGGGACCGTCACCCACGTCTATACAATCTCCTTTCAAGTAGTTGTAGAGAGTGATAAGGTCTCCTCTCAGCCTCCTCTTCTTCAGACCAAACAGCCCCAGTTCCTTCAGCCACTCCTCATAAGACTTGTTCTCTAGGCCCTTCACCAGCTTTGTTGCCCTTCTCTGGACTCGTTCCAGCACCTCACTTTCTTTCTTGTATTGAGGGGCCCCAAACTGAACACAGTATTTGAGGTACGGTGGGACAATCACTTCCCGAGTCCTGCTGGCTACACTATTTCTGATACAAGCCAGGATGCTGTTGGTCTTCTTGGCCACCCAGGCACACTGCTGGCTCATATTTAGCCAGTTATCAATCAGTACACCCAGGTCTCTTTCCGCTGGGCAGCTTTCCAACCACTCTTCCTCAAGCCTGTAGGGTTGTATGGGGTTGTTGTGACCCAAGTGCAGGGCTTGGCACTTGCCCTTGTTGAAGCTCATATAATTGGCTTTAGCCCATCGAAATACCAGCATTGACAACAGTGGGAAAAGGAGAAAACTGCTGCTAGGAGAGGCCAGGGGATTGGGACATGTCCCTCAGCTGTGGGGCAGTGCTCACACAGCCCTGCAAAACAGCTGACACATGGGCAACTTGGGAGCCCTTCCTTGGTAGGTGCTTGGCAGCATGTTACAGCTGGGAGCTGTAAAGGTCTGTCACAGACCTTAACTCAGAGGTAACATAAAGGACTTTCGATCATGATCCCACACCCAGAAACACACCCCTAAAAGACTACAAGACAAAGAACCACAAGCAGATGAAGGGAAAGTAGAACTGTTGCACTAAGGAGCAGGGTAAGATACTCCATTTAGCTGAATCAGGACACCATCTGATTACTAGCCTTAGCTTTTGGACAGAAGACAGAAAACTGTGTCTTGTCAGAAAGATGATGCTACAGAAATATGTTAAATTCCACTACATTTGAAAAATCAGATTTAAATATGCTGTCTCTATTTTCCCGATTATGTTTGATGCACTCAAAATATTTTGAATTCCTCATTTAGACATATTTTCATGTTTCCTTATGAAGTCAATGTATCTAAGTGCATTCATAAATTCAATTTAACATATCCATATTTCATAAATTTTATCCAACATTATACTGCAACGTTTCAGCATTACCGAAGGCAAACACTGTTACCCTAGCAAATGCTGCAGCATTATAGTAAAATCCCTTTTTCCTTGATGTAACAGTGAGAATTTCAGTGACATGGAAAGTTTAAGTGTGTTGAATTTTTGTTCCTGTTCAGAATGGAAACAAATGTCAAGTTGCTGTGAATTGTTATGAAATAGAAATTCTATCCTTGACTGGCTGCCTAAACAGTAATCATAGATGGCCCTTAAGCTGAGAATACTTTGAAGGTCAGTAGAAGTGGATCTGTGGCAGAACATAAGAACCAATGATGCCTTTGATTTCAAAACCAGCAATCTAACCAGCTAGCCAACCAACAAGCTCTCCTGAAAGGAGAGAGAGGATCAGAAAAAAGGGACATGAGATCACTGTCCTGAAACACCCTGAGTCAGCAAGTTATGTGAGAAAGTTTGCTCTGATTCCAAGAGCTACATCTGCCCCTAGAAGTGCTGACTGGGCTCATGCTGAGGCTTTCTCCCTGCTGACCGGACACCCACGTGGCTGGGGAACTGCAGCTAGACCCCAGCGCCTGGGCAGCAAATGCATTTTGTAGTCACACAGAATCTATAGTGTCCTTGCAACGGCATCTCCACAACAGAACTGCTCCTTACTCAGTCACCTGCCTGCTGGTGTGGCCAGCAAATCACACTGGTGTCTAGCAGGTGGCTGGCGCTGGGACAGCCAGCGATGACAGTCCTGTTACCCAGGCCCAGTCCTCAGGGGATCTATCTGACCTGCAAAGAAGAGTTTGGAAGTTGATTCTTGGTGTAACCGCTAGAGTAAAAAGAAGTGGGTGGTTGAGCTAACAAGGTAGTGTCTTCCCAGGATTTAAATCAGAGTTTTTAATTGCAGTGGGAGTTGCAGCTGGATTAACTGCATGTTTAATGTGGCCAGACTAAACCAAGGCATATTTCCTGCTGACAGCCTGGTGAAGAATTGTCCTGGGGTGTTGCTACCACCAGTGGAAAGTAAAACGCTGAACTGTCACCAGGCACTGCCTGCTGGTGAGGGCAGGGAGCTGGGTGCTCTCTGCTCCCTTGTGGAAGGTCACAGCTGTGAGAAGAGGCTTCTTTACAGCTCAGATATTCCCAGAAAAGATCTGTATGCCATTACACACACACTTTGACTCCTTAATCCTAAAACCAACATTACTTTGTTTATTATTTTCTAACAAAAAGGGTGGCTTATCTGGGTGCACTCTCTCTTTTCCTAAACATTAAAAACTTCTGATTTTGAAGGAAGAGTTTTTTATCTCAGACATACCACCTTGTTTGCTCTACAGGCAAGCTAAAATAGCTCCTGAACAGAAGCACAGGACACAGTTGCCCCATGTCCATCAAAATACCCTATCCATTTCTCCTTCCCCTCCAGCTTGTGTCTACAATGCAGGTTTAATCAAGTCATCTTAATCCTGCCACTCACAAGCTGCAGTTACATGGTGTCTCACAGAGCCTTCTATCTAAAGCTAGACTACAGAACACAAGGAAAAGCTTTTATTAATTTGGGGTTGGCTTTTTTTCTCTTTTCTTGGAGTTTGGGCCACAAGTGACTAATTTCTCCTTGTTTTCTTAGTGATAAACAACAAGATATTAAGAACTTCTGGCCTGGATGCCTTCCTTGACTTTAATGACAAGCTGTAGGACTCTTTCTTCCTATGACACAGAAACAACCTCTTTCTCAAGAAGTCCTGGCTGCCATGGTAGCAGAAGTTTCTTAGGAAAGCCCAAACAGTGGTGTTCTCCCATCTGCTCAATGAAGCTGCTTTTGAGTCACTGAGGAGTATTTTTCCTTTCTACAGTACATATTCAAGGGCATAATCCCTTCCCTGTGATTTTCACTACATGATGAAGTTATTACAAAGCTACAGTGTTTGTTTGGGTCAAAGGGATGTGAAAGAAAACCAGTAACTGTGGTGAGAAGAGGGGGAGGATGAAAGATTACTGAAGTGTCTCAAATGATGTTCTGTGGCCCTGTTTTCTCTGAGTTGCAGTAGTGGCCCAAGCAGACACCTCTGTTACCCTGACAGTTGCCATGGTAGGTTGATACTCAGAATATCTCAAGGACAGCCTTGCTCAGTGGCTTCCCAAGGGATTTTCTGAAGAAGCCAAAGGATGAATATGTCCCCTCAAGGTCTATTGCAGCCCTACCAGGGCGGAACTGTGAGGTACATATATGTCAGTTACATCAGGTGTGTGCCACTGCAAGCGACTTTCTGGACACCCTGCACTATGTTTTTGCCATTGTGTAAGACTCTCTCCGTCTCGTCCTGTAGTCCTAGCTTGTTTCTTTGTACAATACGTAAATTCTGGTTTTCAGATGCAAAACCACCTGATATTGTGCTGCAGACAACCCCAAAACAGGTCCAGAAGGTCACATTGAAACAAGAAATCAATCTCTTTGAGGATGGGTAAAGCTGTTCTGGCATGTCAGATGCTCTTTTATCCCTAACACGATGACATACTTTGCCATCCAAAAGAGATGACATCAGCTTGGCCGACACCATTTCCTCAGCATTCAGTTTGCCTGGTGCGTGTCTGGCTCGCTTTGGTGCATACACAGGGTGCTGCAGGCACATGTATCCTGCATTGCCAAGAGCCTTGGAGCAAGGCTCTACGTCACTGCCATTCCCAGCCATGCTCCCTGGCTACACTCACTGGCTGGATGGGCTCAGAAAAACCACCAATTGCAATGGACCGTCCGGCTTGAAACCCTGTCAAGGAGGCAAGCCAGGACACAGGGGAATGTCACTGGACCCTAGCCAGTGTTTGGGGATTTTCACTTGACTCGTAGAAATGCAAAATAACACTGGCGAAAACCAGCCAGGGTGTCAGGTCAGACCTTTTCTATCCCTTTTATATTTATAACTGTAATGTGAACTGTCATGGGGTTAATTTATATACAACTTTTAGCAGGCAGCTTACAGTTTAGCTCTGCCATAAGAGTCCATGTTCTTGTAAGTCCTTATTCTGAAGATCTATCTCCCTTTCCCTCAACATAAGGCAAACATCACTATAAACCAGGAAATTTCTGTGCAGAGCAGTGTGCTTTCCACCAGCACAGTAAAGCAATTTGGTCTTCTTTATCTGTTGTTACCTTACTAGGAATCATTTTGTTTCTCATTTTTGGGGCCAGGAAGGGGGAGAAAGGAAGGGAGAAAAGGAATTGCCTCTGTAATTCATCTCCCTTGACAAAGTTAGAAGTGCCTGGTTGTTCCTTAAAAAATGAAAAAAAAAAATCTACAAGGTAAAGGAACAAGGTAAAGACTTATTATTTTGGCTAGCTAGTGTGTCCAATTGCAGCTTTCAGTAAACTCACATGGAAAAATAAGTTCAGCTGCAAACTGGGCAGTAAGCCTAGAGGCGGTCTGATTTATTCAGGCTGTTCGAAGTATGTATTTGAAGAAGACCTGGGAAAGAGGTTGCAGCTGGCAGCCCCCTCCAGGAGGGATTAGTACCCAACCCTGCCCTCACTATAGAATGCCAACACTGCAGGAAGAGACCAAGGGCCAGATATTCCACTCTGGATGCTATAATAATCCTGGTTATAGAGGTATATAAATATAGAATAGTCTGAAAAGGAAGAAGCTCTGCAGACCGAAATTAAGTTATAACTAGCAGGGGGGGAAATATCATGAGCTATGAGGCACCCAGTAGAAGCCAGAAGGACTTCATCAGTTCTCCAGCCACATACCTACCAGTGCTCAAGTTCCTTGTCCATGGAGCACTGGCACAGATGTTAGCTGACTCTGCATGTCCTGTCCAGTACCAGTTTTTCAGCACTGACAACTGGCAGCCAGCAATCCTTAGGGCTTCTAAATAACCGCTTATAGCTCCACTTACTGTCTAATGACCATTCATCTTCCATGGCTAGGCATCTTTTCTGTCACTTACCCACAACCTCATTTCAGTGCTTTTTTCCCTGCGCTATCTGACTTGTTCTGAAGAGGCTTCTTGGTGTGTCAGCTGCAAGTCAGTGATATATTATATTATATTACATTACATTACATTATATTATATTATATTATATTATATTATATT
>VZZY01023216.1:9906-135188 GCA_013400335.1 Eurystomus gularis | reverse complement strand
TAGGCAGTGACAATTTAATGTAGAAAGACATAGCATATACCTCAAGATACATAAACATATCCAATTCTAAAGCCATCAACAGCAATAAAAAGTCAACCTTATATATTGAGCACATTTTGGGTTAAATATACAGCTAGCATTATGTAAGTAAGAATAAAAGGCACCAGATGTTTTCTTTTCTTACTACAACCTTTGCAAAGAAACTAACCACACCATCTACTTATAAATATTGGAAAGGTGCTTCCCACTAGGTCTGGTATTCCCAAAGGGGATAAAGAAAAATATGTACCCACAGCCTACAGCTGCTGTTGGTACATTCACCGGATGTGAAGGAGAGCAAGGAGAGACTATTAGTTGAATTTGTGTTAGATGCCTAAGTTGTAAGCCAAACACTTAAGGTATGGGAGTTGCAGAAACATTCAAGGTCATACCCACCGTGCCAGGCCCAGAATGAGCAGTGCCAGGACATTTACTGTGTGGAAAACAAGTTGAAAAGCCATGTCAGCCAAGTTCTGGCACAAAGCATCCTCCAGCTAATTAATCCTGTTAGACTGGGCTGCACAATGTGCAGAACTTACTAGCCTGGGTCTCCTCAGTATACTAAATTTCATCCTGGAATGAACACACCCTGAGTAGACTGATGTAACAAGAACTACAGCCTCAAGGCTACATTCAAGCTTATAATGTTTGTCTAGACAACATCATTGGTTAATATCTCAATCCATTTTTAATTGGAAAATAGTCCATGTTTTTTTTCAAAATAACATTATTTATCCCAGTTCATTGAGATTTGTTTTTAAATTAGCAATAAAAAAAACATACAAATAAATCTTGGTCTTATCATTTCTTTATATATAAGTTTTCAGGTTTTGTGGAGTAAATCTGTATGTCTGCTACTCCACACTCATACCACTACAGCTTGGAGCAGAACTTGGCTTCAATTTAGACTGGATCTCTAGGGTATGGATGTGTTGTAACTAGTTATGCTGACTGTATAGTCAGCCTTATAATTTTTATTCCTAAAGGCTTCCTCAGAAGTCCAATTATTACTGGGAAATCTCAACTTTCATTTAAGCAAAAGCCAAGAGTTTTTAGACACACCACTGAAGAGTCCAAAATATGCAACTCTTCAATTCATTTACAAAAAAAACCCACCCAAACTCACCATGGTTATTCTTTAAAATCATGTGCTTTTACATCACACAGCTTAGTGGGTGCTGGGGGTGTGGTTTCAGTGCTTGGTTTGGCACCAATGCACTATGTGTTATTCATTGCCCAGCATTAAGTATGTATTCAGACATGGTAATAAGCCACAAAAGAGCCATGGCAGAATTTACAAACACTGAATAGCAACTCACTTCTTGATGGTGTTCTCCTATGCCAGCACACCCAAAAAGCAGATGGTATTAACAGGAATCCTATATTAATGACCCATAACGGAGTAAGAACACGAAAGGCCAGCCCCATGATGTACATGGAGGGAAGGCTTGTAACAAATGGGTCCCAAAACAGATGAATGAATGGGTATTCTCAGGTCAGGGTTTATCTCAGAAAAACTGTCATCTCCCTTCTTAGTGTTAAACAAGACATGTAAGACTAAATAACAGCAGTGAAAGACTCAGTTGTCTTCTGCTTTTCAAACTGGCCCTCTCTAGTTAAGTTTGCGATATATTGATTCAAAGCTGTAGAGAGACCTTTCCGTGCTCTCATACCTCTTTTGCGTTCATGTTGAACAGCAGTTTCAAGCATGCTCAAGCCAACAGTGCTCTTGATGACTAAATTATCTTTTTGAAAGACAAGAGTGCACAGTGGCTTGAGACACCTCCCTAGGATCTTGGTTTTCTTCTTTACAGGGTCATTTTTTGCCAAGGGTTGATCTGCATATTAATGATGTTGATTTACATTTGCGGTTTGTGGTTTCACTTTTGCCTATAATGAGCCAAACCCAAACACTTTGGGAAAAATGTGGATATAAATCTGCACATTCCAGTTTTTGCTCCTCTCCAGCTTGGTTCTTTTAACCCCTGGAGGACTTTTCGTTTGTTTTAAAAAGCAAAAGCTGTATATATAAACTTACTGTTCCCAGATACCTTTTAAAAACTCCAAATGGCACGGGTTTATACAATATCAAATGCCCCACCAATGCAAGTAGGAGGTGAGAATCTCTCATGTATTACTCCAGTGTTATGCTAGTGTAAGTCTGCTTGTGCCATTAGATTTCATGCAGTGGAAAACTGAAGCAGTATAGTGGTGAATCAGGCCCAGTGGTTTGGTTCATATGCAAGTATGAAATACTTAGGAGTCATTGTGCAAGTTCCTGCTGTGTTTATGAAGGAAAAAATATTTTCCATGCACCATTCAACATGATACCCCTGCACCAAACAAAAGGCTATTTCTTCCAATAGACACAACCTCTGAAATACCAACCATCTAGATAAAAGTAACTCCATTTCCTTGTTTGAAAGATTTTTTTTCTTAGTCACATACATCTTCACACACACAAAGTAAATGTCAATATTGTACTAAAGAGGTAAGATGGAGAACAGTGCAATTTTATCTAGGTCATTCAAATAAGATACCTATAAATAGGAAAACACAGGAAACTGCTGCTGTTGCAAAATGTTCCGCCTATCAGCTTTCTCAGATGTGTCCACTGAAAGATTTCCAGCATGTTCCTCTTCCTTGCCTGCCTGCTATTTGCCAACAGTTCTCACCACACCCCTCTTCTCTCATCTCTCCCCTTTCTCTGCTCTTCACCTTTCCCCTTTGGGATCATGTCTCTGTGGTTCTGATTGTGTATTACCCTTTCCATTCTCTCCCTCTCTCCCATAAAGCCAAATGCAAATCCTATAACCCTGCCATCCTTTTGCCTGGCCTGAACTATCTTCACCTTGCCACCAGCCCTGACTTCTCTCCAGCATTATACTCTTCACCTCGTATGTCAGATCTCCTTTATACCTACATCATCTCATGCCTATTGCTCTTTTGCATTGTTTCTTGAGAGCCAGATTTATTTCTGCCATGATCTGGCACCATTTAATTCAACATGTCCAGCTCCTTTCAGCTGCTGGTTGTACTAAACACCTAGACTCATCTGGCAGACTTTCCGCTGCTTGTTTCTTCTCTCACACTTCCTAGGCTGCAAGAATCAGTTTATCCTCTTTAATTTCTTTTCTCTCCAGTTTTCTCTGCTCTCCCTCCTATCTGACTCCTTGTCTTCCCTTCTCAACATTTCTGTCATCCACTGACTACCCGGGTCCTTCCTCTTGGATTTGCATTTGCTTGGAAACCAGAACTTTTATTATTTACTTCGTTAAGTACCTTTGCATTAGGTAGTTAGCACTAGGAGGTTCTCCATAAACAATCACAAGAAAGTGTTCTTCAGATTTCCAGGTAACTTGTTTTTTTTCAGAAAACTCGGCAATGGCTAAGCTGCTGATGTGCTGAGGCAATTATCCAAGACATATTGGTCAGTATTGTGTTACTGGACCTATTAATCTGGATGTATCTATCTCTTGCCTCTCAATTTTCGGTTACCTTATAGCTCTTTGTAAAACACACCTCCTCCTCCTCCTCCTCCTCCTTTTTTTTTTTTGCTGTGTTATTATATTGCTTGGCACTAAGGAGACTTGATCTTTTTCTTGGGTTTTCAAACTCCATGGCAATGAAAATTATAAAGAATATAACTTCAAAACATAATAGCAAGACATATGACAAATAAAGAAAATGTATTTTCTGGATACATGAAAAATCACTTTTGAAGGATGATACTGTATTATGTTTTGGCAACTGAACAGTGATTTAACTGTTTCTTCAATACTTGTGTAGCCTCCCCCCAAACCAGAAACGAGATGAGTTTTAACAGGCCCTTTGTTCTGCTCTCCAGGTGGTAGCCAGCAGTCCAGGAGAATTCCTGCAGCACAGGCAGAGCCTGTTCTTTTTCCACCTTAAGGACTTCTACAGGCAGAGAGTGCAGAGCAAATGGCCAGGTGGTTTTAAGTGAAAAAGTGGACTGAGAGGTGGGTCATTGTCAAAGTATACAGCCCTCCTTGGTTTAATTTAACATGAGAAGGGGGCAACTTGCCCTGTTGATTTAACCTCAGCAGCACTGTGAGAATGAAAAAGGACTCTTCTCTGATGTAATCTAACCTCAGAATCTTTCATTTTCTATTGCCAGAATAGCTCTAATGAACATATGAATGCAGCTTCAGCTGCCCCAGATTCAGGTAGATAATGGTTTTAGTGTTACAGAGCCTCAGGTAGACTTCCACAACATTTGGCCACCAGCAGGAGACACAGAGGAACAGAAACTAGGTTTCTTCTGGAACTTTTACATCTTTCCTTTGTGCTCTGAACTGGAGAAGTATCCAATGTGCTCTGACTGGAGAAGTATCTTCAGGTAGCCCAGACTCCAACCACTTCCCTTGCTTTACTTTTATTGTTTTAACCAAGCACAGATATAGAGGTGAAACTGGAAGGACTTCAGTGTCCCCTATCTGTTTTAGGAGAGGCTGGAGAGATACAAGCTCTTTCACCATTTTGACAGTGTAAAGTGCCACAGTGTCTGCGGTCTGTCATTTGACTCAGGGTTGGATCCACCACTGTTTCACAAATTCTGCAAAAAGCTAGCTTTTGTCAATTTGAAGAACAAATATATAACCCTTGCCTTGGAGATTCCATTCAGTAGAAATATTCCTAAAAGAAAATTCCCTAGAGAGAAAGACAATGCAGTAAGATCAAGATCTGGCACATAAACAGTTGTGGATTGCAAAATAAGTGAAGCTGGACTTTGAAAGTCCACTTCTGACACTATGCTCAGATCAATGGTGCTAGAACAACCTAAGACTACTGAGACAGCTCCAGGTCAACCTCCTAGAAGGGTTTTTTACTCAGTTAGGGTTCACATAAGTCCTCAGAATAACATGCTGTTGCTATCGAAGCCAGCTGCAGAGGGTCTGTAGGGAGAAACGTTTAACAGATTGGATTGGATTCAATGTCAGCTATAAAAAAATTAGGCAGCTAGCCTAGGGTCCCTAGTTCAGCAGTGATGTATTTCTAGTGAGTGATTCAACCCCTTATAGGATGTGATGAGGGTCTTTGTCCCATCTTGGGTTGTGTAAGAGGCTACTTTCTCTTCTGTGACTATACACTACAGACTAGTCCTAAGATTGAAACTGAAGAAACAGCAGTATGAAGTGTTAGAATAGGAAAAAACATCCCTGTCCTGCTCCTCTTTCCATTTTGCAGTTGTGGTAAGTTCTGTCAAATGTTTCAGAAATGCTGATGGAAGATAGTGGTAGGTAGCATATCACAAATCCTGATCTTCCCCAACCCTTTTTTTTCTGGGAGATGTCTACACCCAGCTAAACTAACTAGCAGTTTGGAGAAGAGGATGCCTCAGCATGATGGACAAGGACATCTGTGTATTGGTCTCTTCTGTACCTTTTCTGTGTGTAAACAAAGGGCTAAACTTATGGACATTAACCAATGACTTCCTGAAACTGCATTTACCTCTCATGTGAGGCAAACTGAAGCTCCACAGCTCAGCTGCGTTCAGATTCAGGACTGCATTCCAAGCACCACACAACATGATGTCTTCAGTCCAACTGTTTGCCTGTTATAAAGATTTGGTTTCATTATTGAACGTAGATCTGGCTGAACTTGCATGCAATTGGAATTTCGATTCACTGCTCTCTTGTGACCAGACTCTGGCACAAAAAGCACATACATGCATGTAGGCGCGCATACATATACTGTGCAGCAAACTCAAGTGTTCAAGAAACCAGCAAATTCCAAAATTACATTTTTCTATCTTTTTTTTTATGTCAGCTGTCCTGGGTATATGCCTTATGGCAAAGATTTTTTTATTACAACTACAGATGACAGCGTCCCTTGCCTCACACAGGGCCTGAAACATGCAATGTAACTGAATGTTACATTTTTTCCTCATCATCTAGTGTCTCTCATTCTGCACAAACCAAATCCCCTTCCAAGGGCAATATTATTTATTAGCTCATGACCTAATAAATGAGCTCTGCAAGTCATCACCAAGAGACCCAAGAGTATCTACAGTCACCATTGAATTTGTTCTCATATTGGGAGCGGAAGAGTTGGGGAAGCTGGAAGGAAGCAACTTGGACTTTCATGTTTCAGTGCCTGGTAACAGATGTCTAGAACATGTATTCAAAGCATGTCATATAGGGAAAGATAGTGATCAATGACAAATCTTTAGTAAAGGCAGTTTGCCAAGCATCACTGAGCCCACTCTACACAGAACTGGAACTTTTATTTCATGTGATAATAGTACTTATTTACAGCTCCCTCCACAAACACAGAGTTCAGATTAGAAGTCTAACTGGGACTAAGAGGCTTTTGATTCACATTTTTATTTTTGGAAGGACACTTTTGGATAAAAATGAGGCAAGAAGACAAAGCATGAGCTTTTACGAAACTAAGTAACGCTCAACTGACTTTAACAACACCTAGCACCCATGCTTTTCACATATATGCATCCCAAGCCTGTGTTTATTTCCCCCCGTTACTACACCTCCAGCTCTCAGTAGTTTCAGATGAAGTTTCAGGTTCTTCTGAAAACTCAGGCTGCTCACCTCTCGCTGCCAGTTTTGCTGGTGCTGGGGAACACAGACATGTGATGTGCTGCCTCCTCAGCTATGAATAGTTAGCACTGTTATAGTGCAAGCTGCCAGCCAGAACTGCCACCTGTGAGGACTGAGCGACTTGGGACAGAAAGTTCTTGGCAGGACCTAAACTTTAATGAGCTTAAAGTGCATTGAAGAGTTTAGCAAATACAAAGCCAGGCCACAGAATGAATAGTTGCAGAAAGTTTCCAATGCGAAATGTTTACAAGCAATTATTTACATTATCTAGATGGCTTTAATTACAGGACAGTTCAGACCAGTTGCTTAAGTTTTCCCAAGGGGTAATTAGTCACCCTGTGAATTTGCATATTTTCCATTGGTGTATTAAAGCAAATCAGTGGTACTTATCAGAAGATTGACCTGGCAACCTCTATAGTTTGAGTTTCACCATGACAGTATCTAATGTATCAGCAAATGTTCCACTGTAGTGCTACAGCAAGCAAACTTGAGGGAGATCACAGGGCTCCTCACTTTAAATGTAATTTTCATGCACATGGAGAAGAAAGTACTCATTTTTTTGTAGTCACTACTCACGACAGCTGTAGTACTTTCAGCATCTTATAAATATATTAATAGTCTAGCCTCTGACGGTGTGGCAAAAAGACTTGTTCATCTTATTCATAGTAATACGTATAATAATCATGTGAACTTCATACATCCACGTGATATACACACTGCCATGTTATACAGACTGTGCTTTTAGTTATGCTTAGATTTTCTAAACTGAATGGAAGTAGGTTCATTCCCACCACAATTCCTCACAAGTAAATGGGTTTCACAAAGAAATATGGCACAGTACATTCAGATAGCTTGTTTTATGGTATTTTATCAGCTGTGTTCTTTTGCTTGGTCATAGGAGGCCACAGTTGAGATTAACATCCATTTTTATTTAACAATCCAAACCACCATATAAATAGGAAAATAACAAATACTGTTAACATACAAGAAATTATGTACTACCTTTTCTTACAGATTTCACAGTAGGAAATAAAGTATTTTTGAAATGAGTTTGTAAATGTCAGCATTTTTTAAGATTCTCATATTGCTTCACTTTACTGACATTTTCCACTGGTTTTAATTGTAATTACTATTACCAGAGCAATTATTTCTTCCACTGAGAAGAGGTGATAATGGGCATAAATCACAATAAATTTAAATTGTGATAGATATTTACATAAGTAAATTACATTCTTTCAAACGGACCTAAAATTGGTATTTACTAAAGTAGAAAATTGTAAAATGACAACTGGCATTATTCAAGGGCCATCTAGCCTGTTTAGATGGGTTATCCTTGAGTCTATGTGTACTTCTATTATGCAGTGAAATGAAAACTAGACAAAGTAGAACATTTTGGATTTTTTAGGTTACTTTTGTTACTATTGAAATTGAATTCTCTGAATACTAAGAACAAGACTCCCGGAAGTTTTTATACATAAGGAAAAGGACAACTAACAAGTGACAGACACATTTTCAGATATCCTTGTCTTATGAGGCAGGTCAGAATCTGATCTTATATAATAGCTCATATGTGTGTATATATGTATAGACAAACATATATATAAACATAAAATATCTTCAATAAAAGCTTCATACCAAATTTAGGCAAATTTATTTCCATTTCTTTATATGTGAGAACATCCTCCTTTTATTGGCATCCGTGCCTTTACTGTGTAATGAAGCTAACAATTTGGATCTGTTAGGTTTTACCCTAGTTATTTTTTAAACCCCTGTTATCTAAAAGGTCATACGTCATGATCAGAATAGTCTCTTTGGTCTGAAAATTAGGGAAAAGTGTTGATTCTCAGACCAAGAAAAAAAAACCTGTGAGAAGATTATCTTCTGGTGACAGCCTCCACCAGGCAAAGGGGGATCTTTCGTGAGCTGACACCTTGGAGCAGTCAGCAGCAGCCCATTTATCATGTGCAAGGGACAGAACTGAGGAGGGCTCATATTGCACACAACACATCTGTGATAAAGATATCCTCTTTGTAGGGGAGAGTAGTAGTGAACTACTGCCCTGCAAATGCTTTGCATGTTCACTCTCCTAATATAAAATTTGTACCAGGGAATAGGATAGAGAGCTGGCCTGAAGCAAGAGTTACTCTCCATACCAGTTCTGCAGGATCCAGCTGATCTTGCAGGAATTCCTTGCTGAGCCAAGTTTCAGCTCCTTCAGACCATCTGAGCATTGCCAAGACCCTGTCTGCCACATTACCTTCCAGAGTACTTACGAAGCACACAGCAGAATATCTCATCTGTTGTGTTTTCTCCTGACACCTGTTTAAAAGTTCACAGCAATTGATGTAGAGCAGGAGAGCTGCAAAACCTGATGAAGAGCAGCAAGAAAGCCGACAGGGCTTACTCATTTTTTCTCACCTGGAATAAAAGCATCTGGATACTCACAGCCTGCTGGACAACCACAAGAAATCAGTAAAGTTCAGTAAGTTGTGGATAAGCACACATAGATATATGCAAATTCATTTACACATGTAGTTATTTCTTGCTTTCTGAAATTCTATCCATACTTAGTTTAAATCCAAGCCATAATATACTACTAGAAGAAAGAGGTTGCAGATCTCTGGGGTTAACATGGAAATTAATGACCTTGAAAGAGTGTTTTCGGAAGGGAGGGAGGGAGGAAGAGAGAGAGAGGGAGAGAGGGAGGGACAGAGGGAGGGAGGGAGGGAGGGAGGGAGAGAAGGCAATTCAATAGCAGAGCTTCATTTGAATCACATCAATGCAATACCATAGAGGAAGAATCTTAATTGTAGTAATAGCCTGACACCAGTAACTAGATATTTAAATCAATGCTCTAATTGTTTCTTTAAGTTTTTTACTATGTGCCATGTTTCCAAAAGGGAGAGCAATTGTTTATTGTAGGTGTCCTTTTATGAATCATGAAGACAGTGAAAATGTACTGATGTTGCCATCCTTAAAATAATGAATTAGCAATAGGGATCTACACACTAAAGTGCTTTGCATGTCATACCTTCTGTTCCTGTTATTTAACAAAGACATTTCACAGCTTGTGACAAAAAAATAATCTTTCCTCTTTAAAATAAAGCAAGTTGATGCCTGCTTTATTTTAATGTGCTTAGCAAAATAGAAGCTTTTGCTAAAGGTATCAAGAATCACCCAGAGCGCTTAAGATTTTCAGTGTTCTGCTACAGGCAGCAAACTGACCATGATTTTACTCCATACTTTGCCTCTGCCAGAGAGCCAGGCTGGCTTCTGCTACAGCTCGTGAAGACTTTCATAGCTACATCTGGAAAAAGAACAGAAGTACAGTCTTCTGAAAGAGCTTGATTTGCTGAAGTTGGCATGGAAGCAGTGGGCAAGACTTCAAACCCAGGCATCAGCTGAGGATTACATGAGGTTGATTCTCTTCATTGTTTCTGGTGATCTTTGAACTGTTGATACAGAGTCAATGTGACTTGATTCCTTTGAATGGAAAACACCATAGTGCTGTCATGATGAAAATGGTTGTGCTGATTAGGAAAGCAGTTTCCCATCATGAAAGCAAATATGTGGCCACACTTCCATGCTGGTATGGAATGACGTGTGCTTACTTTTCCTTTTTCTTTTTATGCAGGCAAAACAATACCCTCAACTCCTGCTCACTATGGAGGTTTTCTGTGTACAATGTGAACTCAAGAGCTGTTTGAGGAATGAGGTTTTGGGACAGCCATCAAAAGCTCTCTATTTTCCTCTGGATTTTTGCCTTGCAGGCTACTGACCTGTTAACAGAATTCTATTAATTTCTGTCTTCTCATCAACCTTTAGAAGCAAATCATCCTTTCCTCCTAGCAGTTGAAACAGATGGTCTTGAATTAACCAAATCTAGCCAAGGAAGCACAATAAATGGGTGTGGGAATGTCAGCACCAGGGAAACAGTTATGTATTTCAGTCACTGTTCTCACTGGCATGCTTTCCATCACCTATAAATCACAATAATCCACGTAGTGATATTCACATCTATGCTGGAGTAAGGAAAGGGCATTATTTGGTATCTTGTACCAAAACCAGGTGCAGAGGCTGCAAAGGGCATGGATAGTACTGACACTGTATGGGATGCCATCTTACAACAGGAGCAATGGCAGCTTATGATGAGTGGATGGTCTTACAGCTTTCATCTTCACTGCCTTATTAAATCTGCACTGCTGCCCTATCTTGGGTTTCAGTCAAGATCACCATGGTGGTTTTTCCCCTTTTTTGACCTATCTTCTGCTGTAATGAGTCTGAGTATCTTTCTTATCTATTATTTACAGGATTTGCAGAAAGTTAAGTATCTTTGCAGCCTATCTGGATCTCAGCCAAGACAGCTTCAAATCAGACAGGGATCACAAAAAATGTGGTAAGGATTAGGCAAAGAGCACACAGTTATACAGAGTACCCACACAAGCTTGTATTTCTCTAGGAATCCAAGCTAAGATTGAAAAAGCCCAAGTGGTCCAGGCTACTCACAATAGATTTTTTTTCTCATGTTTTGTTTTTCTTGTTTGTTTGTTTTCCTTTTTTTTAATGAAATAGCTGACTAACCTAATTTTCTGCTAAGTCAAAACACTATGATAATCGAAAATGAAATATTTATTTTTTTCTTCTGGGAGCTACCCAGTGAAATTAGATCTGTTTCAAAATGAGATGTTGAAATTATTGGAAAACGTAACCATGAATATGTTTCGATTTTTTTTTGTACCACAGACCTTCAGCTTCAGCATATTGATTAAAATGCAAACTGCTTGTTTTCTTGAAACCATTTACTGAGCTGATTTAGATCCAACTTCACAAATAGTTTCCATTCTCCTTGAGTGCACTTTCGGCAATGCAATTCCTTGCAGCTCTATGAACTCCACTCTTTTCAATATCTTCACTCTGAAAAGCAAAGTGCATGAGGCTATAACATAAATGATAGCTACACACAAAGAAAGAACTAAGGTGTATAAAGCAGTGGAGAAGGAGGAGGAAATATTGAACTAGTTTTATTTAAAATACATTCACATTTGAAAACTTAGGAAGGGTGATTTGTACGTGCCCTCATGAGTGGGGCTATGAATGATTTATGTGAGAATTGATACAGGCCT
Source organism: Eurystomus gularis (assembly GCA_013400335.1). Classification (NCBI taxonomy): domain Eukaryota; kingdom Metazoa; phylum Chordata; class Aves; order Coraciiformes; family Coraciidae; genus Eurystomus; species Eurystomus gularis. Next base: position 123,448 of record VZZY01023216.1, on the reverse strand, counting down.
TTCCTCCCTGCTTTTACCACAGTGGTATTATGCCCAGAAGTGACTGGTGTTGAGAAATTCTCACATGCTTCATTTCTGGCAGCAACTGTAGAGGCTTTCTGTCTCCCAGGCTCCTGCTGCAGCTGAGGAAGCTCAGTGTTGCCAGCGGAGCGTCAGCAGATTCTGCACGGTTCCTTGGTTCCACACAGGCAGTGCAGTAGGACACAGGGAAGGCTTGGTCGGGATGTGCTGGGGGATGTGATGCTGCTCCTCTCCAGCCTCGCCCCCACTGTTTTCTAGCATATCCTGTGCTGCCTCAGCATGTGGTGCTGTGAGGAGGGGACAATGGTCACTTCAGGGATGAAACTCTGAAACTTTGAACTTGTAAGGAGAAAAGTCATCACAGGGGAAGCAAAAGACACACTGTATGCACAGGAAGAGGAATTACAGCAATGTAAGGTTTAGCTCTCTTAGTCACGCTTTCACAGAGAGTTCAACAACATCTCTGAGAACCTCTCAGACCCAAAGATCAGCTGAAGCATTCAAATCTTCTCCGTGTGATCATTGTTTGGCAAACCTTCCTTCAATTCAATTATAAATTACAGTGCAGGACCAGGAAATGAAAAAACAAACCCCAACCTATTTAGCAAGGAGCCAAGTCTGGTCTTTATATAACAACCATGACTTGTGTTTGGAAAATAATTGAAAACAAAGGCTGGACAAATCAAAGACTGCAAAACAGTAGGAATATGTTTTCTTTTGTCCTGTTAACTGTACTACATAACTTTCTGACTGAATAATGCTAGAACCAGTTCTTGTTGGCATCAACAGGTAATTAACTGACAAGTATACACACTTACGAGATGAATTTCTAATCCTTCAAAAAGTAGTGCTATTGCCTTTCTTCCAAACAAAGACTGAGAGAGATTTAGAGAAAGAAAGTGCAGTGCACTCATTAGCTAATAGGATTAGAAATCCAAAGGTACAGACTAGTTTGAACAACATATTTTTAATAATATTTGATTTGGTAAGTCATGTCAACTATAAAAACACCCTAAATCATAACCAAGCACTAGATTAAGAAAAATAATGGGATTTTAAAAAGAAGCATAAGAGAAAAGTATTCAATAAACATTGATAAATAGTGTTTGGGAACCAAAAGTAAAACCTGTTGAAAATTTTCTGGTAGAAAGCTAGTTTGATAGAAAACAGTGATTCAGTAAAATCAAAATATTTCACAAGAATGTAAATAACTGTTGGACCCCGTCTCTAAAAATTCATGAATGTACATGCAAAGCATCTGATGGACTTGTGTAGAAACAAGGAATCAAAATGAAACGTTCTGACACAGCAATTTTATAAGGCCCTTTTGATATTTTGTGGACCATTCTGAATTGTCACTTTAACCTGTTGGGGCTAAAAATTAAATTTTAAACATTCACATTTTTTTTCATAGAATGAGCATAATCCTTTGCAAACCCTTCTAATCAAAAGAGAGGTGAATATGCATGTTAGCAGTCCTTGCCACCCCAAGTGCACATTACAGACTCCGGAAAAAACGTTCCTGGAAATGGAGTGGCACTGAAGAGATGTTCAAATTCTCAGAGTTAACTAAGGGCAAATGGGGACATGTATCTCCTAGTCAACGGTAGAAAGAATACTGGTGATTATACAGTCAAGCAACCAACTAGAAACAGTAGGAAATGAAAATACCATGAATTTTATAACACCAACACAACAGCTCACCAGACTATACAGCCAGTCTGTAAGGTAAGCTATAGAATATGGTTACTGTGGTTCCAGAACAATTAAGTAGAGTTATTGAAACTAGTCTGTGCTCAGACTATGGTTTTTCTATCACTAATTTCACACGTCTTCCATTGTTTGTACTGTTGCAGGTCATAAGAATGGCTAGATCAAATGACAATGGGACTGTTGTGTCCAAATTTCTATGTAGCATATACAGGTAAGAAATTTGATCTTGAAGGCGTGGAGAGCTATGAGTCACTGATGTGTGAAATTCCTTATAGAAAACATGCAAAATTCAGATATGTGCAACCGGATATGCAGCTACATATTTTTTTTTTCCTGTGGCAAGCATTCTACCATTAATTGCACACAGATAATGAAATCTTCAGCTATTGCTGCAACGTCTGCTTTCATTTCTTAGTCATTCCCTCAGAGGCTCAGTTCTGCTTCATTTAGGACCAAAACCTGAAAGCATTCCCTGGATCATACACAGCATTGTGCTGACAGCAGAGACAGTGACACAGTCACAAGACTTTGGAGTGAGCTTTGCATTAAAGTTCTTTAATCTACAAAACAACTGAAAAGTTGTTATGATAGCACAGAATTCAGACAGCTGTGCAGCTATAGCCTGGCTGTATCTCTTTCTCCAGCAGTGTAGCCACAGCTTACTATGTCACAGAGAATTCTTGAGTACAGGAATAGAAAAATAGCATTAAAAATATACAAACATAAAGTCATGCTTGAAATGTTGTAGTTCTGTTCAAATAGTATTTATCTTGGTTACCCACACCCTTTGTAAATAAGCTACGCTTTTTAAGCAAAGCTTAATCCATTTCCAGTGTATGTGGAGTGGGCACTTGCTTGCATATGTAAATGTAACACCAGTGTGTGAAGGAGGAGTTAGAATGCATCTGCATTAGCTTCTAATTCTGTGCATCAGTAAATTAAAGCTTCTTCTTTTGTTCCTGGTCCACCATGATGCAAACCCAAACAAAACACAGTCAGAGGACAACCAGAATATTTGCACAGAAACACACTGCTACTCCAAGCCAAAATGTCAGCATGGCCACACTTGCCTTTCCAGGGGGCCTCAGAAATTTGGCTTTTCAGGGCTTTTGCTATGAAGGAGATAATACAGAAAAGTCAGTCTTGCCACTGACAAACCTACATGTAGACACAACCTCCTGCTTTTCCACATAGCAGGTAGCTTCAGTTCTCTGCCAGAGCACACAGCCTGTCAGACTTGGGGCTATGGGGTTTTTTTCATAATCATGCTATGCAGTTTTGTGACAGTTGAGTGAGTGTATTTAGAGGCATCTTTCTAGTTATCTGACAAAATCTGACCCTAAACTTCTACATCAAATCATTCTCCACTGTAGAGCTCACTGAAAGAAACAGCACTACGCTAGGACATAACGCGGCTTGTTTGTGTTAGAGCAGTTATAACTGAACTATTGTTCTTCATGCTTTAATGGAGTTCCTAGAAAAGGAGATTTGAAAAAGAGGGTTAAGACTAGGTTTATAAAACTTAAGTATGCACCTAATCTGTCTGGGAAAATTCTTAATTCACTCTGCACATTTCTGAAGCTGTCTCTGACCTTAACGTCAGAGCAGCACGCAGAGTCTGGAAGTATGCAATTAATGGCTTCACTTATTAAAAAAACACATAAAAGTTTATATTTAAAGCTGTCTGTTTGTACGCTGAATACGTGTACAAAGGTATAGTATATATTGTGTGTATGTGTATATGTATATAAAAACATACACACCTACGTAGTACTGTATGTATATAGTAATAAAATATTGGTTATTTATGAAGCTGCCACTTTCCAGAACACCATTGTAAGAATTTCAAAGCCAGGCTTCAAGAGCTCTGCCTGACCTTTCTACCAAGAATATGAAGACAAATGAGCATTGACAACTTCTACATCACCAAGAAAAGGGATCCTCTTTTCAGCTGACATTAAGCCTGTCAAAGCTCTGCTAAAGAACCAGTGGGACTATAGCAATGTATAGCAGCTGAGGAGCTGTCTTTTGATTCTTTGTTACACCAGCTTTGCATTATTTGACCTGACTGCCTATCTGCAGTGTCAGTCTTGTTCTCTGTCAGTAGTGGGGGAGCCTTCGAAGATAAAATATTACTGACCACCAAGACATTCCCTACAGAAACTGAGGGCTGCCTCCAATAGCAAGTACAGGCTACATCTGTACAGGACAATGCCATATTGACACGTCCTTTCCTTCAGCTGCTGCAGTGTGTAGCTTTTGGGTGCCTTGCCTTGCAGTGCAGAGTTCAATGTTAGACTCCTAGATTTGCTGTACAGTACAAGGGGACAAATGGCTGCTTCAAAATGGCATTCAAGGCGGTTAGCAAATAGAGTAGCTTCCTAGAGTCTCCTAGGAGTCTCTTAGTTTCATTGAGATTTGCTCAATGAACTGCTACCTTGAAACAACTGACAGGAATGGCTGGAAACCAAACGACTTCCTAAAAGGCATCCCTAACAGCCCGTCGCTTGCTGGACAAACACAGTGATACTAACTTAACGTGATTAAAAGTGGGCCAGGACACTGGTCCTCATTTGGCCATATTGTTTGAAGAAAGTGTTAGTAACAACTGTCTTGGGAAGGTGTTTGTTATTTGTTGATGTGCAAGATATATTTTTGAAAATATTTGGCAGGCTGAATCATCACCAGAGGAGAGATTGCAATGTTGAGGTGGGATTCCCATGTAATCTAGTGTTAACTACCAAATAATTGCAGATGTTTTGGTTATCTAAACCCTTGCTTCAGGCTTTCAGTTGGACTTGGGTGTTACACTGTCTTCAATTTTTCCTGAAACCCATAGGAACAGAATCATCTTTGAGAGTCTAGTCATCTTCCAAGCATGATGTGAATTGGCCCAAGGATTCATGAGGAGGCAGACAGACAGTGCAATCTCATGAATGTACTTCCTTAGAAAACCAGACTTATGAGCCTGTCAGGGAGCTTAGGTACTTTCAGGATTTGACAGGAGTAGTTCTCAGGCTTAGGTAAATATTTACTTAAGTACTTCCTTTAATAATACATTCTTGAATAGCACCTAAGACACTTCTTCCATCATATTCTTAGAATTTATTGGCTTTTTTCTACCCATTGCAAGAACAAGAAAGTTCATGGCACAAAGTCATCTGTCTGGCCCACTGTTGAACAGCAAACAAGCTTCTGCGTGTTGCAAAAGGACATGGCCTTTTGCAAGATAAACTTTTTATCTCACCTAATCTCTGAACCAGGAGGGCTGGAGCAGAAAGATGGTGGAGTGGGGCTGGGGAAATGGCTGCAGAAAGCATAAGGGGGATGCAACCCTTTCCCCTTTGCTCCCTCAGTGAGGAAAAAGCTAGCTGAGAGTGGGCTTTTCTTCTTCCTCACAAGCTACAGAGTAAAGAGCCATTTGATATTTTTTACTTTTACACCTGCTGAAGCAGAATGCCATAAGCCAGAGACATCCTTTCCCCCCATTTATTCCCTGCCCCCAGTTTTTTTACTGTTCCCAACCTTCTCCGGTTTGAGAGAACATTGAGAGATTCAGGACACTGCTGCCACAAATTACTACGTTGTAGCAGACCTAACATAGGCAAACAAGTCCTTCAAAGCATGAAGTGAAATTTAGAGGTAGCCTAAGCTGAAAAGAAGGCACTGATGTGCTGTCTGTCTTTTAGTTGTTTTCAGCTATTATTTCAGTCTAATTTACTGTGTAAGTGGAGAAACAAGTATGTTTCATATAGCTCACCACTGCAGAAATGGTCCCCATGCAATTTCCTATTCTCAGCACATCTGGATGTGTTGCAAGTAAAATCAGTCATTTTGAAAAATGACTACAATTTTCAGTAATTTTGCAGTCATTTTTCAGTCATCCAGTTAGTGGAATGAGTAACAGTAGCAGGCTTTCAGTGAACTGACTAGTCTTCTAGCTTGGTTTTTGTCCAGTTGTTTTATGAAATACCTGAAAGTTTCAAGTAGCTCCTGAAATGTCTGGGTTACCGTTGCCATAGCACTGTGAAATCTGACATTATTGTGCTTTCATTGAGAAAAGTGACTCTCCTGGGCTGGAAGAGTCCCAGACTTGCAGTGTCTCTGGTGCCAGCCCCTCTGTATGTGGCAGGGCTGAGCCTAGGCTCTGTGCGAGACTCTTCTCCAGCATTTTCCCCGTAGAGAACAGCATCGTGTAAAATGTCACTGTACACTTGGCACACAGGAGAAGAAAACAAACAGATGTAAACATTCAAAAAGGAAATCGGAGCATAACAGACGATGTCGCAGGAGTCTTAACTGGGAAAGTAAGAACTGGCTCCTCTTCAATTGCCTGTCAACATGCCTGCTCACATCCTCAGCATTTGGCTTGGGGGGTGGTTTTTCCCTTTGCAGTATCTCTGGCCCTTGCATGTGCTGCTTCCTGGACACACTGGGCACTCTGCTCCTTCTCTGCCGGCTTAGGAATGTGCTGCCTTTGCCTGCCTTCTCGTGATTTCCTCCTGTTGACCCTTTTATTTTTTCCGCCCTCTACTGTCTTCATATTTATTTCTTTCAACTTGTTTGTGAGTTTAAAACATTTTTTTTTCTTTCTGGGAGAAGACCCTTTGTCTTCTGGGGCAGTTTTTATGCTACATGGTGCTTATGCAGGTTAAGGCCTCTCCATTCCCTTCCTCACCAGTCCTCCACCTTTCTCCATCTCTCCTTGCTCCCCTCAAGCTATGGAGCTGAGAATGTCTAATTATAAGTTTTATATTTTTCTTTCCACTGGTTTTAAATTATTTGCACATCTTTCTCTGACCAGTAATTTATATATTAGTATATTAACTAAAGCTCAGGTATGACTTTTATTAGGCTGTTTTATACTCTAGCTTCTTCCACATCCCCAGGTTTCCAATCACTGTGAGCTGTAGTAGCCAGGGTCTGGTGATAAGCATTCATGTTTCGTGCTTTTATTGCCTTGGGGAAGTCCTGCAGTCCTTGGTCATTTGCTCACCCATTCGGACACTTGCAGCCCTTCCGTGGTGTCAGTTTCCCAGCATGACTGCTAGGGGTAAATGCAGCTCCAACAGGAGGCAGACCTCCCATCAAGGGGAGGCAGTAGGGGACTGCATCTTCCCACCAGGAAGGTGCTTCCATGCCGTACCATGTGGATCAGGGTGTGCACACTGTCTCATGTCCTGGGGCCAGGGGAAGACAGAGGCTTTCCCCAGTGCTGCAATTTTCCACTGGCTCTGAAGTAGCTGGAAAGAAGTGGGCAGTGTTGCCCAGCAGGCAGATGTGTGTCAGCTCCTGGTGCTCCATTGAGTGGTAGTAGAAAATTAATGGAGATGGTTTTCAACCCACCTCAAATCCTCTCCCTGGGGAAATCCAAATGTGAGCACAGCTCATCTGTGCCTGCATGTTCAGACCTCACAGCAACACGCATCAAGTGCTGAGAGCTAACTGTATACAGTTATTGATGTTTATTAGCTGGGCTGCTCTCTGAATTTGAAAGGTATCCATTTGAGTAAGTGGCTTTATGTATTACAACAGAGACTCCTGCTCCAAGTGCCAGCAGTTTCCTGGTGGGCTTCATATAGCTCTGAAGATAGCAAAAAGAAAGCTAGCAGAGCAGCATGTTCTCTGTTTACATTTTCACCCTGCTATTTCACCTATTATTTCTTTATTAACCATTTATGATCAAGTAACTAGTGTTGACTCAGTTGCAGAGGGTTCTAATCTCAAGGCCTAGCCAGAGAAAGGCACTGAAAAGCTCTTCAGAGGCAAGGATGCATATGGTCTTATTTATACTTTAATACAACTTCACTTACAGTGTTCAGCACACCAGGTATATTAACTAATATTTGTATTTAATACTGTATCTGAACAGGAGAGGACCCTAGGGAATACTTACTTTTTTTACCTGTTAACTGGTTCTGAAAGTAAGAAAAATCACATGTTGAGAAGAAGAAGGAAGAGCGGATCACATTTCTAATCAGAGTTCAGAAGCCTCATAGGCACCTCGCCCTGCCCAGGTACAGTGATGTCCATCAAGGGCCCATAAGGGTAGGCTCAGCTCAGAGCAGCATCTACATAGCTGTGTACCAGCCAGCTCTTCTGAAATGAGATGTGGACTTGGTTCAGTAGTTGTTTGAGATTTAGCAATTCACAGAGGAATAAAACAGAGAGAGACTGGCTTGCAGAATGGAGACCCATGTCACCGTATACAGACAGGAAAAACCTTGGTGGCTTCTGATCCTTGGCTTCCTGATCTCTTTTTTCCATATTTCTTATTTTATTATCCATCTCTGAATATGGTCTGCCTTGAAGGCATAAAAATGTTTGTTTTTCTAGGCATAGAGTTTCTTCCTCCAAAATAGGGTTCTTACAGTCTGTTGTTTTATATGCTCTTAAAAAACCATATTTCTCAAGAGAGCAGAGAGGGTCTTATAATACTACAAAGCTGTCTTAAGAAAGATAGCAGCTATTTCCAAACAAGCAGCAAATTATAATGGTTGTGCTGGATGGAAAAATTTCTTTTGTATTACTTTATGAAACTCCACAGGACTGAATCAGCTGAGTCAACTCAAGTGGCTCTTCCCAGAAAAGATAAGTGGCCACTTATTTCCTCTTGCCACATAAAGTATTTCTCAAATGTACCTGAAAGTTATAAATAAAGACAAGAGACAATGAAGAATTTTCTTTTTATTTTCTTCAGATGGGGTGGAGTTGCAACTGTTAGTGCTGTGGAACAAACTGAAAGTGATAGTCCTGTCTAATAGAAAAATGCCTTTCAAGGAAAATTAAAGCTTTTGTGCAAATTCCAACGACATGCTTCCAGATGCCATGTCCAGCCAGCCTGTCTCAGGTTTGATATAACACAGGTTTTGCTCACGGTCTTCCTAGAGAATGTTGCCCCATTAGAGAACTTCCAATTGTTTCTCCTGTTTCTACTGTTTCTAGATTTCTTTTATCCTCTTTGCCAAAGGCACCTTTCCAATCACATTCCCTCCAGAGACAGATTCCAAAACCTTTGCTCTCACTTGGCAAGACGATGAACTTTTGTTACTTCAAAAGGTACCCCATGTACAACTGGTCCTAGTAATGTCACCGGAGGTCATTTCTCATCACGGAGATTTGAGGGTACGTGCAGTGCAGTATTTTGCCCTGTCTGTAGTCTTGCTGCATCCTGTAGGTAAGCAGTGCTCAGAGTAAGTGAGAGAACCTGTTTCTTGTGGACTGACTACAAGCACATGAAGCCAGATATTATTATTTCTACTCATTCTGTGGATATGGCCACAAAGCACCCGATCAGGTCCTACTTATCTAAAGATTATTCTAAAGAAGAATAATGTGCTATGTACTTACTGATGTCAGAATGTTGTTGTTCTTGACTCCCATTACTACAGCATTTTAAAATGAAAAAAACCCCAACTCCTTTGCAGACGCTAGAAAGTCATGTTATACCTTCAAGGTTAATTTGGCAAGGGACTAAAGCAGACAGCTCAGTGGAGGAGACTAAGGCAAGCTGTCTGATAAAAGCCTCTGTAGATTAGATCACTGCTCTGCTTCCGTATGTGATGCTAATGGAAATTAATTGATCCACCTACAAGAATGTGTGTCTGTTACTAACACAGGCACTTGTATGTTTCTTCACTCTTCTCTTTCAGAGGGAAAAGATGAGGGGTCGGAAGAGGTCAGAGTACCCCTTTATGGTTCTTTTTCCCCCACGTTTCCTTCTCCCGAAGAGGATAACAAACAGCTTTAACAAGCCCTGAAGCTTCACAGTCACTTAGATTTTCCAACATCTTAATTGCTTTCTGTGGTATGTATCAGTGAGAGCGTGATGAGGCTAAAATTCAATCCAAAATCCCATGAGTGTCAACAGATGTAGGGATGCAGAGTGCAGCTGTACCCCTTCTGCTGGTCTCTGCCAGCACCCTAAGCCAAACACCCTGAGTTTTGGAGAGTTCATAATCAGTCAAGATCTGCATCAAAAATGTGCAGCTCAGATCCACTTTTGGTCCAAAATATGCCAGGCCACGTGCCAGAGGACACATACCTAATTACCAGGCTGTGCTGATTATTCCTTCTTCTGTACTTTTCCCAGTAAATTTAGAATAAATTATATCTTTGGCAAATTACACAAAGAGATGATGATACATTTAATTAGATGTTTACCTCTCATTTTCTTCATGCAATAGTAACTAGTGCAGTGCAGATTACAGGAACTCAGAATAATTTTTCTGTATGGCCACATTTTCTCAGGGTTAGACTCAATACAAAAAAAAAAAACAGCAAAAAACAAACAAAGCCAAACCCAAAACAGTAAGGCTTTATCTTTTTTTCTTCCTTTAATATGAAAATTAATAGTATCAGGGGATATTGTCTCAGCTATTTGCAATCCACTGGAAAATGCATATTAGAAGGGAAAATACATAATTTATTAAATGTACTGCTTAAAGTCAGAAACTTGAAATTGAGTTTTGTAAGTCTGGGGATTTGGGGTTATACTTGGCTCTGTCTGCTCTGTCTGCTGAATTATTCAGTGCTAAGCCTGCCAGTGGGAATAACAAGAAAACAGACATAGATTTTGAAATGTGTTTTCATTTGATTGGGAAAAAAAAGTTTAAAAATTAAATGTCTACACTCAAAAAAAGCTTTACTCCCTCCTCATTGAACAACTGCTGATGGATGACTGCAGTTCTGCCTGTGAAAGGAGTACCCATGTGTATTCATTTAGTGGCACTTAAACAAGAACATTGTAAGAGACTTACTGTCCATTAATGTCACAAATAAATATAATCAGAAATTGCTTCCCATTGCAAACATTTTTTTCAAACTAACCATGTTTGAAGGTTTGAATGTTATAAGGACAGAAGGTGGTCAAAATGCTGATGTCTCTTGCACCTGTTTGAGGAAAACACCTTAATAGGAAAACCAATCTCTCAAGACTGCTCTTTTACCACAAAATCAGTTCTCTATGTCAGAAAAGCACTTTGATCTCCTTTAGAAAGTGAAAGAATTGTTCAAATAGTAGTATTTTTGCTCAGATTTAAATGTTGTCAGAGGAAAGTCTGCCTTTGTTTTAATGGAAGCTAAGCCTGGCTTTTTGTTATCCAAGTATCAGATTACCTAGTGTCTGAAAGATTTCTTATCTATGTAAAGAAAAATAATTTATTGGCAACAAATATCTTCAACCACCACAAAGAAAGGATTGTTTTAGGAACTGAAGTAAAAAGTCTTATTTGGTCAAATCCTATTTTTTTCATCATCATTAATAGAGGGTAACTCCTCTTGATAACAGCAGGCTCTTTTTCTCGTCATCACAAAGTTGGAAGAGACCTCAGGAGACAGGAAGGATCAAAGCAACTAAGAGCATACTCCATCTTACCGATGTCAAGTCACATCATTTAGTTGGAAACTGGAATTGCTAGCAAGGGGCAAAAAAAGCACATCTGAATCTGAAAGAAAGCTTTTCATTCCTGTCCACCCAGACAAAAGTAATCCCCCAAAACTGAGGCAGTGAATGTAGCAAAATGTTGGCAAAACATCAGGAAGCTTAATGAATAAAAAAAAATTGCAGAAAAATTCCCATGTCCTTAAAGTGTGAGTATGGTCCTCCACGCTCAGAATCCTCCATGCAACACCACATGCAGAATGGTGCACCACAGGAGCATGGCATTCAACTATGGGGCAGAGCAATTCAAAGCCTCCACTGGAACAAAACAAACCCTGAAACATCGCAACAAAGCCAGCATAGTGGACCTGCATAAGGACCTTGATCAGCATCTATGTGACTAGGTAGTAGCACAGCACCACATGCAATAACTAAGAAAAAGGATATACCAGGCTATTGAATTTTACATCTGTCCGTTTAATCATATGGCACTTTTCCTAACCTTTGGCCGATATGAAATAGATTCACAGACATCATGGTAAGATAGTGCCAATGTTGTTCATTCACAGAGATCTAAGAGTTATGGCAAAGAAAAAAAAGCTGATTTCTGGACATACACTACCTTAAGATGTAGGAAATAATTGACTTTCACAATGAGACAGCTTTTCTGAGTTTCATATGTACATGCTTCCTCTGAATCTCTGGCTTTGACATTTTGTTTATTATGTAATAAATTAGTGCTACAATTGACTGGTATACAACATGATAGCACTAGTATTTCAATAGTATACTATTTTATATATTCTTTACCATGTATTGTTAAAAAGGAAAATTATCTTTGTATTTTCTTTGATTAATTTTAATACAGCAATTGTCAGCCCTAGAAACAGCACTTTTGCAGATTAAAAAGGCTGTGGAAAATTTCCAGGTTTGTTCAAGGAGAGACATTCTAGATGAGGAGGGAACTGGTGGAATAACTTAAAGAGAAACACAGAAATATTAGTTTAATCAACAGGTACAATTCCTTTTGGAAGAAAAAGTTCTACTTTTTTAGTAGAAGCAAATACAAGATAGCATTTCTCATGTTCAGAGAGTTCATGAAACAGTGACCAAAACCCATATTTTTGCAAAGCTGTCTAAAGATCTTTTTATTTAGCAATATAAGACAAATATTTCAGCTTGATGACAACAGACTAGAACTATGGAACAACAAATATGATTTTTTTTTTTTTTTTTTTTTTCACTGTGGGACTTGAGAAATATCCCCAAGCTGATGAATAACTCTGGTCACTTCCCCTCTGTCTCACTCTCATCCATTCTGTGAATGGTTCTTATATATTTGTCAAATGCAAACAAGAATTAAGAAGATGGAAAAGTATGGCTATATACAGATATCTAAAATTTTTAAGAAAAAAAAAAAGAGAGAAGTATAAATTACACACATTAGGCTGCTCCAGGGCTATTGAATTCAGTTGGAGCTTTTCCATCAGCCTCTATGACCTCTGGACTAGAACCATCACTGTTGTGATGAAGTGCAGAGTTCTCTAGCAGAAACTGTATATTCAAACAAAAAGACAGGCTCTTCTGTGTATGTGGAGCCCTCCCATCCCAGCTGGGGCTGAATTCAGTCTGCATTTCAGCCAGGACACCTGAGCTGAAATCTGACCTATTTAGCAAACACAGCACATTGTTTACTGAAGCAGATACCCGGCTTAAAATGCAAGCATCATGAGGATGGACTCTGTCCAACTCTTCTCTGAGTCCAAATGACTGAAATCAAACTTATCCATCTATTCCTGCTGCTCTGTGACAGTCTGGCAACACAAAACAGTTGTGAACTTAAGGGACCATTTGCAATGTACTTTGCCCAGGTATAAATGGTTACAAAAGGGACTGGGCAGGGTAGCGTGATCTATCCAGCACAGTTATTTTAAGGTAAGGTCACGACTTTTAAAGCTTTACTTTCCTGTAGGTGACCTGTTGCTCTGTTCAGCAGTAAGAACAAGGGACTGGACAGTGGACAACAGCTTGCATTTGTCACAGGAATTTTTGCAGTGTTTCCTGCTCTCTTGAAGGTGAAATAATTCACCTGGATTTCCCCAGCTCCTTTACAACTCTATAGAATGCAAAACTGACATGGAAACAGAGTGCTTACAGGCAAGATGAAATCCGAATTATGCACTTCTGTAGTTTTTTCCAAATACAATTAGATGTGTGTTTTGGCTGTTTTTGGGGGGGGTCTTTGTGGGTTTTTTTTGTTTGCTTGTTGTTTTTTTTAAGGAAAACAAGATTTTGAAAAATTCAGAAATTACCTGAATCTTTCACTATATGAAATCTTTTAGCAAGCTAAAATATGTAGTCTTTTTAGCAGGAACCTTTCCTAAACGGTTCCTAAAATGTTACCAACTGCTTTTCTTTTCATTTTTAATGAAACCTACTCAATCTTGAAACAAATTTAGGCTAATATTCTGAACAATCTTTCTGTTCTTTTACTGTGTAATGAAGTACCCCCTTGGGCTTACCCAGAACTAGATGAACTTACACGAAAAATAATATGAGCTGTTACAGTACTCTCGGTTTAACTGGAATAAAGATTAGATTTTTTTTCAGAAGTATTCATCCATTTGGAAACACACAGTTCAGTAAGTAAATTAATACACGGGTCCTCACATAAAATCACCCTCCATAACTCCTGTAATTAACCAATTTCCAGTAATTTCCCTACATAACTCTCCATGATGATTTCATCTTCTTGCCATAGCCCTGGAAACCATGCCTGATCCATTTGGTAGCTAATTCTTGCTGGTGTTTAAATATCTCAGCCGTTCACAAGGTCACATTTCTTCTTACTGACAGTTACACACTTTCCAGCACAAACCACAAGAGCAAAGCAGACTTCTATCTGCTTTGCAACAACTCAGCTTTTGGAACAATTTTAAAACCTAGAGGCTTTCAGAGTTTTACTCACTTCTCCCTTTTTTGTTATTTCACCACACTCACTGCTTTTTCAGAAAGATAAGAGAGGTTGAGGTCTTTCCATAGTTTGGTCTCTTTGTTCCTATATTAACCTGCATGTTTTAGCTTCACACTTTTAGTTATTTAAAATGTTAGCACATAATGTCTCAGGAAGATCATTCAAAAACCTAAACTTAGAAAGACTATGTCACATCTGGTTCCTAAGCTCAAGACAGACTAATAATTGTGGTATAGAAAATTAACTCCAGATTTCTATTAATTATATTTATTAATGTCTGTGCATTGATAGCATTAATCACTACAATGCAACAGATGGCATCACTTGAATCAAAACTAGCTGTGCTATATGAAGTCAAATTGCCATTTTTCACTTCCATGAGAATAAAACCTCTGGCAGATATCCCTCACTGAGATGATAATTTTATTGTAGAAATGAAAAAAAAAAAAAGAGGTTTTCTGATGTAAAGACAAGAAGCCTAAATTTGATTCAGCAAGTATCTGTACTAATTTGCATTCCTAAAAGTAACCATCATTTCAGAACATAGATTTGGCCTACTAGGTGAATTTATTACTCAATCCTGCCTGGTATTCAACCTGGGTAGTAACAAGTAGCAAATGGTGACCGTATGGAATTACAGACAAAAGTGCTGTCCTTACCCAATTAGGTGTTGCTACACATGGAGTGAAACATTTCCTTCCAGGTCTCGCTGCTGATGACTTCATGCCTTTAAGTATCAGGCTGAATTAGCCTTATCTTCTGCAAAGCTATATATAGTATTTTACTGTTGCAAAACTTGGCATTAAAGGGTTTTTTTGTACATTCTAACCTCAGGCTGCACGTGGTAGTTGAAACTAATGGACTTTCAAACACCACAATATTCTAAAAATACCATAGAAAGCCTTGACTGTCCACATAGAAAGCAACAGAACTCAGACACTCTTGGAACAAGGCATACAGTTTGCTTCCAGGTATGTTATAGTGTCATGATTACAGCAAGTCAGCTGGGAGTAAAGCTGAACAAATAGAGCTGGTGGGAGATTTATTGATCAGATCAGAAGAATGAGTATGTGCCAGACCTCCTACACATCTATACTGACACATCGTGACATCTCCATTGTGTGTGTTCAAAAGAGTCATTGTTCAAGGTCATGGAGTAAACTGAGGTGTATCAGCTAAGAAGCGGCAAAAAGTAGCCAGCAGTTCCCTTTTCTCTCTTGTGCTGAACAGATTTCTTTCAGAGCAGAAAAGCTGGACTCATGCACTCATGAAACTGGTTTTGTCCTAAGGGAACACCAGTGACAAACTGTTCTTCAATACTTTTTTCCTGACGATACAAGCATCCTGGAAATGATGTGAAGAAGTAGCCTGCAGGCAGAAATCAATGGCATTAACTAAGAGGAAACATCACCTTAGTTTGTTCCTTTGACCTGATGTACCTCTTTAAGATGGCAGATGTTTTTTAATGCTCAAGCAGTATAAACACCTTTAGCAGTAGATGCCGAGTGATCATGTTCCCAAATACAGACAAGGAAGGGCATTTCATACAGCATCACAGCTTCTGTGTCTCTGGAAGCATGCATCTCCAAACCAAACAGAACAGCCAGGAAAGAGGTAAGTAATCAGATAAAAAACCTCCATATTATTATTTTTTTTTCTCCAATTTATGACCAGAATTGCTGAATGAGAAAGCTTGAAGAAATATTCTTGTCATCAGCATGGGTTCAGATAGGGAAGAAATGGAGTACACAAACAAGAAAATTGTATCTATCATGTTCATTTACAAGTGAGTTTTAGCATTTGTTTTCCAATTCAGCTAAGAACTTGTGCCCTGTCTGTCTGTTTCTATTGTCAGCACTGCAGACCTGCCTAGTTCTGAATTGCTTTGAAGTCACTTTCAACTTGCAGACTAGGACCAGTGACAGAAGTACATAAATTTTCTCAGCAAGTCACTTTTCCTGGCAGCCCTCTAGCCTGGTCCAGAAGCTAGCCATATTTATCACCATCTGACCAGAAAGTTGTACTGCTCCCAAAGGAGCTCTTTGATTTTTTGAAACAAAGCTGTCAGTCCTTCAATATCTGTAGGTCCAAAGTGAGCAGCTAATATCTCCTGGCGGTGGTTCCAGGAGGAACCATGATCATGTTACTCCAGAAGAATAGCTTGCTGCTGTGGTTAACAGGGGAGACCCCTTTCTGAAGCTCCTTCCAAACATGTTAGGGTTTTTTTTAAAACTCCTGTTTGATTTAGTATCATCTTTGGCATCAGGGCTAAAGCTGACAATTGTCAGATAAAGATGTTAATGTAATTTGATGCCTAACCATGTTGACAGGCACTGACTGGGAGTCTCCAAAGCACATCACCTTGCAGCTCACAAATAAGTGGGACTTAGCCACTGCCAGGTATGCAAAATTTAAATATTTAACTTCTATCTAACCTCTGTTTTGGGGCACTTAAATGCAATTTCATAAACCTCAAAGGCTCCAGCCTGCTACCACCCATAGGATTAAGCAGCAAATCTCCCTGACACAGAGAGAGCAGAGTATATCAGGTTGGAAGGAACCTCAAGGGTCATCTGGTCCAACCTTTTCTGGGCAAAGCATAGTCCAGACAAGACAGCCCAGCACCCATTCCAGCTGAAACTTAAAAATGTCCAATATGGGGGAATCCACCTTTTCCCTAGGGAGATTATTCCAATGGCCAGTTGTTCTCATTGTGAAAAATTTTCCTCTTGTGTCCAGTTGGAATCTCCCCAGGAGTAATTTGTACCCATTACCCCTCATCTTTTCTATGTGACTCCTTATAAAAGGGGAGATCCCATCTTTGGAGATGCTTAGAAACATCTCTGTAGTGGTACAGTTGAGGGAAGCAATTTGTTCTTGCAGATTCCCTTCCCTTGGCCATCACAGAGCTGTCCAAGGATGTCTCATGGACAGACTACTATATATTAGCAGCCATTGTACTAAGTATGGTAACATTTTAAGCTTTTCACAGCTTTTGTACCTTGCCTTTTTTTTCCCATCCATAAAAGTATTTATCTTCTTCCAAGGCACCCAAATGCATCTAAAAGGCTGTTCCTGGCTGCAGGTGAAGGATTTATCTTTTCTCAAAAAATGAAAATCTTACTTTCAGCTACAGACTTTTAGTGGATTATAGGATAATTTAGCAATTTTAAGCAACTATATATGTGATTAGTAGTTATGGTCCACCTTGACTACTCTGAGGAAGGGCAGTTCTTCCAGTTACAGAACAGAGAACAACACACTGTTGTATGTTGTTGGACTTTTACGGCTATCTCAAAGTGTACCCTAATGCCAGTAGGTACATCCAGAGCTGCTTTGAGCCCTGCTAGATCCCAAGCTCCTTGAACTGGCACATCATGGCCAAAGGAAACAATGCTCACTGGCACTCTTCAGGCTGTTTTGACATGCATTAGGAATTACCCACCACAAACTGGTCCCTAACATGGGAAAACACTTATAGATTTGGTTTTTTCTCTCTTGTTAAACTGTCAAATATTTGCAGTTCAGGCCTGTAAGTGAAATGGGCGTTTTGTGCAGGAATACCTTTAATTTCTCTGTCCCATGCCTTTGTAAAGATTTCTTTTTGGTTCATACAGGATATCCCACTGCCATCATGTCAGCTAACTATCATTTCTTTTCCATGACCTATATGGCATACACCAGGAGCCACAGAGGATAGATCTACATTGATTACTGTGCTCATGTGTCACAAGTGATCTCCTCTGCCTCCATAGAAACAGCACATCATCCTTGAGAAAGTGGCTTAAACACAGCCATAGGCCAAATTCACTCTTGAGGTAGCCACTAAACTAAAAAGTCCAGGCATACTTTGTCAGCAGTTCTTTCAAAACCTCTCTCTCCTCTGTCTGGTGGTGGCTGGTGGCAGCATGCCATCAGCAGCTGAAGAACATGACACTTTGTCCAGAAACAGGGTGAGTGAGGTTATCAGGAGATAACTCAGCATCATTGTCACCATTCAGTCACCATCTTCCCTGGCTGGGTTGCCATGGAGTTGTGGCATACGCTATACAAAATAACAATGTTATTTTAGGACAACTATGCAATGAACTGGTGTCCTTAATCCACATGCTGATTGCTGGGATGTTAACTAATTGGAGCTTGCAGGGCTCCCACTGATGGAAAGAAAACTCAAACACTCATGTTTTTCCAAATGATATGATACACCTCTATGGCACGGGCACAAGACATAGTTATGCATGACCAATATTGGCTGAATCCTTTTAAACTGTATCTGTGGAAAATTAGCATTTCCCCTGATGTGCTCGACTGGCTTCACGTCATTCCTCTGGCAAGAGGGATAGAATTACAGAACCTTTTTTTTTCCTTTTTTTCCATGTGCCATGGCCAACAATGTTGTACGTTATTAGCCTGTAACACAATTTCTAAAATTGGAATTTCCATTGCTTGAAAGGCAGACTAAATATTTTCTTTTTGGAAAGGCTCTATCTGTTTCTCTCCCTGCTGCCTTTCTGCTATACTTCTCCAAAACACATGTTTTCAATCTTTTTCATTCGTATGTACGAAATCACTGCTGTCAGACATTTCTTCTTTGCAGTTTATCTCCCACTGACCTCCTAACAGAGAGAAAAAAAAAAAAAGAGATAAGGAATTGAAGCCAGAGATGGATTTGTTGGTATGATAGAAGAGACAGAAGAAAAAAAAAAGGACCAAATAAATTAATCAGTTCAAACATGAGCTTGCAAAACTGCAAATCAAAGATTTGCTGAACTCCGGAAATGTTCAGATCATTTTTCCTTTTCCTTTTTGTGTTTTGAGGTGCTGCCTGGGAGCCACAGTGCCAAATCATTGTGAGAAAAGTGGTTGTTCCCAGTATCTTCAGCTAGCACTGGAAGCACCAGTTCTAGGAAGTCTCCCAGGGAAGCTGCTTTTTATACCTCCACTCTAATTTTAGAGACAAGAGGTTTGGATAATGTGAGCGTGCATCCATCTTACAAGAGTGTTCAGTTTGCAGAACTGGAGCCTTTCAAGGGCCATCTGTGTCTTCCAGAAGCTCTGGATTTCAAATGAAGGTCTTTAAAAGCATGGATCACTCTTGATTTCCTCATTTAAGTTTGCCATGACAGAATAAAGCTCCAAGTTGCCAACTATGGGAGTTTTTAGAAATTAATAATGCCTGTAAACATGAACAGTAAAGAACAAGAATATCTCCATTTCTGAGACTTGGCCTAGGAGCTGAGACTCACATTATTCCATGATTCAATCACTCCAAACAGTACTCACTAATTACAACCAACAAAAAGGGCCACATTTTATGAATCAGTATCCACATCTGTGATTGCTAAGGACTTTGTTACCTTGGCTTCCTGATGTATCTCCCCCGTAGCCAGAGATTTTGTCATGAGCCTGGCTGGCCTCCCAGCACCACCTACTTCCATCTGAACTGGATGCCATGAAATCCCACCCAGAGGAGTCAAGCCTCCCCAGGAACAATGAGTAATTCTTGGGAGACGCCACTGGAAGGCTGCTGCTGTGGCACGGGAAGGCTGATAACATCTCTCAAGCCACAGCAGGCCTTTGTGTCGGTAGACACAAGTGGGATGTTCCTTCTTAAGCTTTCCAGAGTCGGAGGAAGTGGGCCTTGAAAAACAATGCTCATTGAAATCGGCTTTCATCTGGAGGATCTCTCGGAGTAAGCTCCAATTGGTGATGTGCTTTCCATCTGCAGCAGAGGCCTCCTGATGCATTTCCTCTGTTTGTTCCAGAGGGATGGATGGCAGCACCTTAAAGCAGGCACACGTCGTACTGGCTGGTGGGCATTATTCTAGACTGCGGAAAACACTAGTCCTGAGCAATAACAGTATCCTCAGGAGCCTGTGGTGGAAGTGGATGACTTGTCAAATTACCTCCTCTTTCTCCTTCCCTCTCCATAAGAATAGCATGCCCATTATAGAAGGGTTTAAAAGCATTTCGCATCTAGCTGTGGTGATTGTTGTTCAGCCTTTCTGAGAGAACAATTGGAGAGCAATACTGTAGATAGGGGTCAACTAAAACTGCTAGGAGATTGCTGAGTGTTACACACTGTTATTCCGCCATGCTTGACAGAACTTGGATGATATAATAAATAGAGTTGAGAAGGCCATTGTCACTAAGACAGAGTCACTTCAGCCATGAACTAAGACATGGTAAAAGCAACTCAGCCCAACAGTGCCTTTCTTGTCATATAGTTACAGACTGGTCTTCTGCTTCAGGCTGTGGCTTTGCAGGTCTTTGGTTGCTCATGGAGTCTTCTAATTAACCACAAGGGAGATCTAAGCGGAGGCTGGTTGCTAGTACAAATGAGTCCTGTATAAGTCTGCCCTGTCAGCAAGTATGTAAATGAATATGGGAGCATAAGGGCAAAATGTAGTAATTCCTAAAGAGTATATGTTCTTCTAAATTCCCTTTTCTGCTACAGTGTACTCTGGAAAGTGATAGACACGTGCTCTACTTATTTGATGTCTTCCTATCAGAGATATTTCAGGAAGGCTCAGGCTCAAACTGCAGTGAGATGAAGTTGGTAAGAAGGAACTGGGAGCAACTTGTCTTTCACAGACTAATTACTGAACATTATGCCTGAGCCCAGCTCATGAATTACAAGCAGGTTTTGGTAGCTGGGGGTAACTCCACTACTTAATCACCCTGAGAGGTTTATAGAGGAGGAGGAGGAAAATGCCAGGCCAAAAATCCATTGAGTGTATGTGAGGATGAGTGGTGTATTGTGTGGGAGGAGGAAATTATTTAAAAATAACATCATCCCCTCACAGTCCACTTTGGGAACAAAATCCATTTAAAAATTTTCATATCTAGAAATACTGCTAGCACCTCTGTGCTGCCTATTCAGGCACTCTAAAAAGAGATCCTTACTTCCATCTACCTCCAAGGGGTAAGTGCCATCCAGTCTGAAAGGGAGAAGAATGTCTTTTACTCGTGATCATTTGCTTGTCTGGATCCAGGCATTGTGAGGCTTCCTGGGTGGGCTCAGAGCAGCAGGGTGAGGCCGAGATGGGGCAGGGGACACAGCAGGCAGAGCAGGCAGGCAGGAGGCCAGGCTGCCCACCCCACAATAGTGCTGGAAGAGCCACTGGAATCAGAACTTAGGACAAAGGCAGACTGAAAGGAAAATCACACTAAAAGAAATAAAAAAAAAAATTAGAGAAGGGAGGAATTAAATGTTTTAAAAAAGGTCTGCAATTTTTTGTTTTCCTTACTGAGCTAGCAACAGTATGGCTAAACAAAGGGCAGTAGGATACACATTAAAGAAACCAGGAGATTGTCGATTCAATAAAATGTTCTTTTACTGTAGCAAGGGGAAAGCAGCTCAGCCCAGTGACCAAAGGAAATTTTTGATCAAATTCTAGGAAAAAATATTTCCTGTGAGAATGTTGATAATAATACTGAATAATACTGAAGACCAAAGACTTCAGTCAAGTTAGGCCTTTGCTGTGTGTAACACTGTAGAAGCATATACTACCTATTCAAGAATATTGTATTAAAAATCTATGCTAAGAGTAGCTTTAAAGCTTCAGCACAACATCAAATAGCTGAGCTGGGGAACAAGCACAATGGTCACTACCAGATAGACATATGTATATGGTCGTCTGTACTGTAACATCTATTCAACATATTGTTTTTTCCATGGCTGACATTTGGGAACGAACCATCAGGAAACTTAGTACCTCACACAGGGAAGTTCAGGGTGAATTGATAGACCTGAACTGGGATAGGATGAATTTTCCTCTTGATCTGAGTTGACTAAAGTGGGATCCTGATTTAAGCTGAGGCTATTCCCATAACTCTGAGACAATGAAAGCTAGGTGAAAAAAATTCCAGCCTCAGTGTCTTTCACCTGAATGGCACTCATACTAGAAATGGCATTAATGTTGTGATGAATAGAATAGAATAGAATAGAATAGAATAGAATAGAATAGAATAGAAAAGAAAACAAACCTTTAATTTACCAAGCTTCTGAGATTAAGACATCATTTCAGAGGTAAGGTGCTGCTGAAATATATTGTTCCTGCACTGCAGAAATCAAGGGAGTTGACTGGTAAAGAGTCTCTTAGTATGACTGTGTCTTTTCAAAGTAATACATATCTTTAATATAACCACCACTTAGAAAGGAGCCAGGTCATTTCCAAACATGCACAATCCTTTTCTGGGGTTTCTCAGATTCTCTGCGTAGAAAGAAAGTTCTCTATATTGGAAGGCTGAAGATCTCAGAGATACTTAATATAAGTAATTCTTTTGATCCTTAATTCTGTAAAGAGATTAGCTGTATTTTTCATTATTCTTAATGCATCCCTGAAGAGATATCTCCATAAATCCCAAATCCATTCTTCTAGAAGTGAGTGCCTGAAAGTTTTACATGGGCACTTAAGAGTGCACCTGAAACAGAGGGAAGGTCAGCAAAGTAAGGTGAGATGACCTGGCAGTGACTTAAAGGGAGACAGTGGGGGAATATAACATCTTAAGTCAGTGGTTGCATTGTTATTTAAGCAGTTCCAGCTTAAGCCACTCTCCCACAAGTTTGCCAGCACTCAACAGCTTCTTCTACTTGCTTTTATTTAATGTGGTATTTTAAAGTATGATGGAAATTAAATCATACAAACATCATGAATGAGACCGGCTTGTTAACCAAAAGTGTAAAGTGTCAAACAGAGTAGTAAAAAAGTGGACATGGTATAATGACCTCTGGTACCACTAGCATTGTTTCTTTATTTCCTTAGAGAACTGCCTGCAGCTTTAGTAAAATGGTACCTTAAGAAAAGTCCTAAGAGACAGAGACCATCATCCCTTAGTCCCTCCTTTCTTTTAGGTGGTATCAGCCTGAATCACTTCATGTAAAATTCAGTGACTAAGTAGCACATTTCATTGACAAGGATCTCAACTTATTACCACAGTGCTGCATCTTTAGTAATTGGCCACAGCATCTGAAACTGTCAGGGAGTAGAAGATCTGTAAAGTACTGCAGAGAGACAGAGTAGTCACAGCATCTCCCATTTACCCTGGGTTGGGCAGGCTGTGAGTAAGCAGCATAATACCAAATGTGGGTGTCACTAGATAAAGTATGTCAGCATGACTACAGTCTAAATACTATAAACTTAAAGCAGCTTAAGTCCCTAACTGCCTCCACAGACATACAAATCTGACATTAAAATCTGAAAAACCGTAGCTTTGCTGCTGGTTAAGCTATAGGTGCTTAAATTCTTCATGGTACTTGCATTCTTCCTTGAAGAATGAGCCAAAACACCCAGCAGTACTGGGCCAAGCTCCCAAGAAGAAGTAGAGACCTAGGCAGTTTATGGAGCAAGGCTTGCTCTCCTCTGCAGCATTTCCAGCCAGTTAACTTAATTCTGCAGCTTTGCTGTCCTCTCTGCCTTTTCTTCCCTGGGTGCTGCACTGGAAGAAAGTGAGGAAAGGAACTTTAACCACTATTTCAATGTCCTCCCTCTTTCAGTCTTTTCCCTTTCACCTCCACACAGTGCTTTCCACATCTTTGGAAAGACCTGGTTTTCCCACCTGATATCACAAGAATTGCAAACATCTCCCAACTGACCTCCTCCCATCTGGCTGCAATGTTTGTGGTTGTCTTTTTGCTTCCATGCATCCAGCATATATCTGTTTAACAAAACGGATGGTGTGCAATTAAACCTATAATTTTTGTTACTCTCCAGGAGGCTGTTTTTGTGCTGCTTCATTATGTTCACCACATCCCTATTCCTAAGTCAGTAAAGGCTGAAGCTTTTCAACACAGCATGCTTTTGTTAAGAAGCTCATCCTCAAATTGGCAATAAATGTTCCACCTAGCATTCATTTAGCGTCTAACTCATCGATAAAACCTGACTGTTACAAAAAAAGGCTGGTGAGGGAATCAACATTAAAAGCACTAAGAATAAAAATTCCTTCTTAAACTGGGATACCTGGGAACAAGTCCATGGAGTCAATGAGAAACAGAAGGCCAGATCCCAAGATCACTGCCAGATAGCAGTGAATGTCCCCCCAAAAGGGCCTTTTTGGCTGACCCTGTGCCCTTGAGCCCCATGTCCCTTGAGAGCTGCAGTGCAGGAACAGAACGGCCCCTCCAGGTCTCTGCCTGCCCTGCCTGCTCCCTCCCTCACGGCCCGTGACGCATCCACCCGGGCATAGCAGGCGAGGGGGTGAAACTGGGAGTCTGAAGAGGCCTCGGGAGCTTTGCATTATGTACAAAAAAGGGACAGAAAAAAATAGAGGCAGGAGTTTGGAGTCTCTAATCAGCAGTGATTGCTTCCTGTGCAGCAGTCAGCTGTTTCCATACAATAGCCAAGCTGTTCAGTCTCTAGGCGCCATCCCAAGGTCATCACTTTTCTATTGTTGTTCCCCACCCCCATGGAAAATTCCTGTGCTCTTTTATGTATATAAGGGTGGGTTTCCTTTTTTTTAAACATGGAAAACTCACGCCTGCCTCTTGTGGTTGTGGAAGGGATCTGCACTAGGCACTGACCTGAACTTGGCTTTTAAGGGCTTTTCCTTCACTCTGTATCATCAATGCCTGACGTGCCTCTTATCTCAATGACTTTAAAATTTTTTAAGCAAAATACTTATCTGTACTGTGTTATGTGGGGGGTGTAAGCCAAATTCAAATCTGGCATATTTTTTCCTACTTGCTTTTCTAGGAATTCATGTGTCATTGCCCTCTGAGACAGTGAGAAATGAGGCCATGTTAGTTCCTAGATATTGTTCCCTTATAAAATATTTATTTACTTACACACATACAAACCTTGCTCTTTTAAGCCTTCCTAGTGGAAACTCTGTGAAAGGAAGTGGTTTTTTCCTAAGAAACCGTTGAGCCACCATTGCTTTGGTTTATTTTGAGACCTTCTGAGCAAAATTCTAAAACTTTCAGAATACAGAAGTCCTGTAGAAAAATATTCATTCTCGGCAGCTTCTCTCGTTCCTCAGAACTTTTCCAAATCCCTTCCACTGGGTTACAGTGGATCCTGGGCAACACTAAGCAACTGCTTAAAAGCCACTGCTTTTTATCTATTTCTGCTGACCTAAGTTGGACAAGGAGATTTATCTCTTTGCAGGTTTGATGCTACCTATAGCCAAGTCTTCAATTTTAGCAGCTTTGACTAATTCCTTGAGAATTTTTCTGGGCAGATGTAGTTTAGTAAACAGAATTGGAAAAAAATGGTGGATGTCAGGAAGGGCCTATTTGCTGGCACCCCATGCTGCTCAGGAATGCAAGATGGGAACAGTTTATTACTATACCAACACTAGGATCTCCACATGAGATATTGGCCTCTCAGCATGTTCAGTGGTGCTTGTCATCTCACAACATCCTCTCTCATGTCAGTTACTGCTAAGGAAACAATTGTACTCTTCAGCCTGTGGCTTACACAAAACTTAGGATAACTCAGTGCTTTAATGTGTGACCATTGAAGGAGGCCAAGTCAGACTACAACTGCGTATTTAGTTATGAAAAATGTTTTTTGCTGCTCTATCCCTTTATTTTTTTTCCAAACTAACATGTTTTTATGGTCCTTATTGTTGCCGAAGCAAGCAAGGCTGAGCCACAGCAATGCCCCCCTTCCTGTGTGGGTTTGGCACTTGGATATACAGACTCCTTTGAACCTGTAAGCTATCATTGCCAGCCAAGTTCATGAGTATCTGTGCCTCTCAGAATCCCCTTCAAGAAGGTATGGCCAGGCAGGCTACACAGTTCTGCTGGGAACAATTGCTATTAAAACACTTTTGTTTGAAGGCTTCTTCCCAGTTCCATGGGCTCTGATTATTTCTTTTCCAGTACATTATCCCACTGTAATAGTTTCTTTGGGGCTGTTTCTAGCCACTGAACATATTATCATTCTACCATTAGACAAGACACCACAAAAACCCTCTGATGACTGTCATTTTGAAAATCCTGAGCAAGTTACTGTTTAATGTGAAGCCCAGGTAGTAAGCGTACGACACAAAGTAAATTATATGCTTTTTAGCCTCTGTGAATAGATTTTTGTACTCTTTGGGGTTATTAAAAAAATAATTAAATGTTTTGGTTGTAAACCACTACGTCGTCATGCTAGCACAGTTTCAAAGTGGCAGGTAGAAACTTAAGCACCAAATGCTGTAGATTCACATATGGCTTCTATACACTGCCCTTTTACCCTTTCCCTTACAACTGTCGCTACTGTATGATGTCAAATGCCAACAGGATTGTACCACTATATTGATACATTGGCATTTTCTTCTACTACATACAGCCTTTTATTAGCTTTTTATCCCAAAAATTCAGCTATAATAACTTTTTCCTTCTCAAGGATGATTTTTCACATCTGATATTTACTGCCACAGCAATATATCAAAGCATGTTTTAACAAGTATGGTGGTCTTTTTTACTGCTGAGTATCTGCACTAGTACAGTTTACTTGTTGCTGTTTTCCAGAAACTGCTGAATCCTTGGTTGCCCACAATAGGGCTTAATAAAGATTTCTCTACAGTCCCTACAGTAATGGCTTGGAGCATTATATGTCTTAATAACACAATCCTAGGGTTTCAGGTAACGATGTCACAGCACTGTGTCCTCTCATTGATTCTTACTGGAAGAAGTTAATGTACATATTCAAACACTTCCATGCAAAAGCATAAAGCACAGTCAAATAAGGTTTTAGAATTGTGAAAGAAAATTAGCAAGACTATAAGAAATGCTACTGCAAATTCTTTGTTTAATTTCACACAAAGATAAAATTTAAAAGAAAAAAGAAAATATTGCTCCTAAATTGCAGAATACCACTCTAATTAGGCTCTTAGACTGGACACTTTGC
The DNA here is from genome assembly GCA_013400335.1 of Eurystomus gularis. Taxonomy (NCBI): domain Eukaryota; kingdom Metazoa; phylum Chordata; class Aves; order Coraciiformes; family Coraciidae; genus Eurystomus; species Eurystomus gularis. The sequence goes on along the minus strand of VZZY01023216.1, from coordinate 96,516 downwards.
TGTATCACCCAAGTGTCATTCAGCAGACTGCCATGCAGACTGAACTGCATCTCTCTTGTTGTCCTTTCCATCTCTCTTCTTCCTCTCCCTGAAAAACGTAGTATGAGACTTATTGTTTAAAAACAAACCAGACAAAACCAACTAGAGCAGAATAACCTTTGCTTCTCAGGACAATTGCAAGTTCATTCCCAAGAAACACAGCCAATATCACCTCCATCCTTTATTGCAATGGTTTGAATAGTTTTCTTTTAATATTGTTTAGTTGTGTTCATTTGTTTCAGGGTAATCTTTCATTTAAAGCTAATAATATGTAACACTGTATCCCTCAAATTTTGTGATCATGCAGAAGCTTTGTGATATTCACTGAAATGTATAAAGCATTCAAGGAAAGGGTATGAAATGGCAATGATTTGGGATGAAGTACAAGATTAACTTTGGGTTTTATTTTATTTTAAGGGGAGGTTTGCCCTCATATGTTATTATATGCTATAATAATGTTTCTGAAAAGGATGGACAGATTGACTTCCTCACCTTTGCTATGAGATATTTCCCAGATGGATTTATAGCTAATATACTAATATTTTTTGTGTGTTTGTCTTCTCTTCCTGGGTCTCATTTAAACATTTGAAGATATTATTCCTTCCTACTATGATTCAATACCTAGTTAATTAAAATCTTGCCACTTACTTAGATCGTGTTTACCCTCAAATTTGCTATTGTAAAGCTGAAGCCCCTTGGAATAATAACTATGGCATGACTTTTTAAAATCCCTCAAGTTAATTATAATCTCAGACAGTCAGGGTAATAACAGGAATACTCTGAGTTGTAATAAAAATGTAAGGAGATTTTTAGTAAGGTATAAATCAGCCTTTAACTACAGTCTGCTCTGAATTATCAAAAGCAATAGGGAGAGGGAGAAAGGGGGCAGAAATGAGATAACTCACGTGAAGCAATAACAGAGGAAATATAAACCATATGTAAGCTAGGCTATGAAAATACACCGCCATATTCACCTTCAAAAAATTTGTGAACACATTTCCATGGAGAGCAGAAATAACTGTAAGCAGTAGTTGGCCACTTGGGGCCCAGCACATGTGGCTTTGGAGCACGGCCCCCACACTGCCAGGATAGCATGGAATCATCACGGGTAGCTGAGGGTGATGGTACAAGGAGTGCCTGACAGGAAACCTCCAGGGAGATTATCCACACCTAGATGCAGGCACAGTATGTGTTCCATGTATGTGGCACTCAGCAGCTCTGACAGAGGCAGGTGCTCTGTGGTGGACAGGGCTTTCTCACACAGCATCCACCACCACATGGGAGCTGCACACTGATGTTTCCCCCCCTGTTGCAAGAGGGGATGAGACCTCTCCTTGCAGCAGGAAGCTGCATAGGACAAGTGTGCACAAACACACAGTTCCTGCAGAGCAGCTGGCGCCAGGTAGTCATGTATAAAAACTTTATACACATTTTAGGATTTAACATGTGGAGGTACTGAGCAATGGCTGGGGTTCCTGATGCTCTTAACTAAGGGCTATTATTTTTTAGTTTGTGGCAACTGGGTACTCTTTAAGAAAGGAAAATAGAACTAAGCTTACTGGTGACATGAGCTTGTGCAGCAATTTCTATGTTCCTGCTCTATTTGTCTGACATTTTAAAAATAGCTATTATAGCATAAAGAAGTATTCTGGGTGCTGCTCCTTACCCACTGCTTTCTAGGAACCCCACTGCATGGATGGGTTTCTGTTGCCGCTTTATACAAATCGTGTTATTTCTTCCTTGGCCTGTGACTCTCATAAAAAAGAAGCTTCTTTTAGCACTACTTAAAAATAAGGAACACTAACAAAATGTTCTGATCAAAGTGATTCATTCACCAGCAGAATGATTTTTGCATGTTGCTACTTTGTATTTGAGAGCTATTACACAAGGAGAGAGATTGTGAATAGACTTAGTGTTTACATAGTACCAAAGTATAAGGTTGCTCCTTGTCACCAAAACAGCATTGAACTCTCATGATACACTAACATGTGCGCAGTAGCTGATGACACATCATTGCTGCCTACATTAGCACAGCAAAGATGCTTTGTTCTCTGATGTCATGAGTTTCAAATCCCAGCTGGGGTTTTACTGACTAAGCCACAGTGAGCTGCTGTGAGATCCCTCCCAAAAGGAGAAGAGGAACAAAATAGAAAGGCTTTCTCCTTTCCATTTCACTTCAGAAGTGCTGCTAAGCACTGGCAGTTATTTCCCTGTTGGTACCAAAATATTACTACAGTTCTTGCTGACAAGAGCTACATACACCCATCAGTGGAGAAAAGGCTCATTAGCCACCCCAGGACAAGGCATAATAGCAATTCCTCCGAGTTTGGATATATAAATCACAGACTAAATTCTCACTCAAATAAAACTAGGAACTTCAACTCCATCCTACCACAGACTGGAGCCGGTAATTTTTCAGCATATCTCTATAGCAGGCTACTTATTCCCCTGCACAAATGCAGGCTGAGGAATTCCAGTGAGCACTTCTTAAATTCTTGTGTTCCTGAAAGTTCTTGTATTTTAGTGATGGAACCATATATATTGTGTATGGAAGATGTTAGAACATACAAGATTTATATAGACACTCACACAGAAAACAGTATTTTCTGCCTGTTCTTCACCATGAGAAGCGGGTAGTGCAAGTACATCACCAGAGTCAAGACTAGTGAACAACCTAGAAGGTTCTCCATGCTGAGAACTAAAACAAGAGGACAGATGCCTGGACTCTTGCTGTTGCTTTTAGTTGTGACCTTTTTGAGTGATGATCCCCAAACACTACACAATGGTTAAAGAGTTAGCCTCACAGCATTTCTAGAAAGCAGGGATTATTACTTCATTGTTAAAGAAGTGGAAACTCAGTCACAGAAAAGTTGTGACTTGTACAAAGTCACACAGGAAGGAGTCAGGAAAAGGAAAAAAAGGTTTAACCAGTGACTTAAGTTCTTTACCTTTTACTCCTAGTTATTCATTGTACAATCTTGGGCACTTCCCATACACCAACTCATCCCAGAGAAGTGCTTTAAAGCTTCATTCATATATGGACAGCACATGGAGATACTTGGATGGAAAGGGTAACAATTTCTCATTGCTGTTATCAAGAAGCGTAGGCTGAAGTGAGGTGGCACCTGAGTAAGGCATGGTTTGCAGAAGTCACCGTCCCAGAGGGGTGGCAGGAGACCAAGACCACGCTGGCTTTTCCTCCCACAACAGCAATCCACTGCCAGAATTGCTTCACAAAAACAGCATAAAGAAGGAAAAGTGGGTGCAGGGGGAAGAAAACAGACTTGAAGTGATACACGAGCATGAAAGCATTCAAAATCATATGACTCCTGTGTACTGTCACATCTCTTCCTCAGAGTGAGGGCAAGGTGAGAGTCAAAAGGATAATTCTCCATCCTGAACCCTGGGAATGGACAGGTCTGAAAAAATTCTAAAACTAATGGAGGGTATGAAACAAAACCAGGCACTGAAATAGAGAGGAATCTGTTGGAAAGACTGACACATCTGGGTGAAGATAAGGACCCAAGGACAGTGTGAGAGAACTAAGGAAAAATAATGAGCAAGAATTAAGAAAGGATTATAATTGGTCTAGTGAGTTGCAGGTGCCTACAAAGGTCAGTTAGAAAAAGTGAAAAGCAAGACTGGAAAGTGTTTTCTCATTCCTAACTCTTAGAAAAGCCAATGAGAACTTACATCTTCAGATCGTGAGGAGGAAGAAGTCTTTTGCTGTTGCAGAGGCTGCAGCACATCAGATGTGAGAGTTATGAAAGTTCAAACACACCCAAAATCTGTCAGCTTCCTAACTACCTCTGTCAGCTTCCTAACTACCCATTTTGGAGCTAAGTGAACAGCAGGCTAGATGTACAAGCAGGAGTGTTGCAGGAAAAGTAACTAATGGTTGTGTTTAAAATAGCACCGACCCTTCCTATCTTACTAGCATTGACTACAGGGACAGGCACACCCACTCAGGCCTGCTTTGCAGTTCAAATATTTTACTGGTCTGACTATTTTGATTAGAGGTTTGATTTATTTTCAGCAGGAATTACTACAGCGGCAAAAGCCCTCAGGTAGAGGCCATATAAATATGACCACCGTCATGGTCTTTCAACATCCCTTTCAATTTCCACTCGGACTTAGGCAAAGCAGGATAAAATAATACTGTATTTCTAAACTATGCCAGTGCTGAGGCTGCTGTATTAAGCGCACCATGTGGCAGTAAGATTTTCTGGATTTATCGGCTTACCTGGGTGGAAATCGCTGTCTCACCTTCACTAAAGCTAGGCTGCCCCACAGTAGCTGAGGGTATAAAATGTGTCTGACCAGACTGTTAGATCAATGTCCAAAGCAGGGCTTAACCTTGCTTGTTAAGTCAATTCAAACCTGAACGTTCCATTTGGCTGTCCTCTCCCTCTGGTCACTGTGGATCATCTCTAGATTACCCCTCTGGCAAAAGAAGTCAAAACTAATGATGTAATTGCAGTCAATTTAGTTAAGTTACACCATCAATTAATAAAGGGTGACCAATCTTTATTAATGTCATCATTGCTGTCTAAAAAATGGCCTTTCTAAGACCTGTTGAGCATTTCACAAACTTTGCACAGCTCTTCAGAGACATGTTCTGGGCTGAGGTGTTTCTGATCAGAAAACCCAGGCTCAGGGGAAGCACAGCAGCTCAAGGGATCTCCATGGCAGGAGCAAAATGTTGGCAACTGAAAGATAGAGGCTCAGGCTGGGCAGCTCCTGCTGCAAAAAGAAAAGGAGAGGAAAGGTTGCAGGAGGCTTTGGTAAACTTGCTGATGCTGGTGCTGGCATGGGAGGCAGTGATGGTCACTCCTCTAGGAGGCCCTGGCCCTTTCGAGCTTCCTTTACCCTCATTGCCCCAAAAGTAATCTCAGGTCCCAAAAACCCTCAGCTTCACTTTCCAGATGTCCTGTGCAGCTGGGCCGGGGCCATTTCCTGGCTCCCAGCTCTTCCCAGATGGGGAGCAGCACTGGTAACACCTGGCCAGCAGCGCAGGCATCGTGGTACACTCAGCAGTAGCCATAACCAGGAAGAAATGGGAGTAGGATGGTACTTGAGAAGGAGGTTTCCCTTGAGTGAAGGGAAACCCTCCCACATTGCCACCTTCTTGGAGCAAGAAAGAGTATGACCATGCTTGAGGTGCAGTGGGAGTAGGCACCAGAGAATCTCTTCTGGTTTATTTTTTATAAGCCACTGTGTGTGGGTTACAGATCTGGCCTTATCCTGCCTCACAATAGTTCAGGGGGGGATTTGAATTGCACTGTCCTCTGTGCAATCCTCCTGTGGCATCACACACTGTGAGAAAAGTCTGTTCTCCTTCCCTCTGCCCTCTGCAGTTTTAAGCATATCTCCATGTGGAGGGAATATCTGAATGAGCTTGGTTGCTAAACTTATCAGTAAATCTGTGTTTACACAATGAAATCGACTATGTCTTTCTGGTCTAAAAATAGAAGAGGGAGAATCAGTCACAACTTGAAATGAATCCTGAAAAATGTATTTATGGCCTTCTCCACTCCACAAATTTTTCTGCAAGCTTAGCAGAACCAATTATCCATTGCATTTATGGACAGCCAACAGCAGCGCTCTTAACTCCTGCCACTACAGGCCTTTGAGGTTTTTTCCCTCTTCAGATCTTCCACCTGCAGCAGAGGCAGCGGACCAGGAGCAGGGATTCAGCCACAGCTGACATTTGTTCCTGTATGTAGTGCTGTCCTGGCCCGAGGACATGTAGACAAGGCTTTCATTAAGGAGCCCAAGCCAAGCTGCATTCGCATTCTGCAGAAGTCATGTGAGGAGGACATTTAGAGGGGAGGGAAGGGGGGTGATGCAGAGCTGGTCTCTGCCCAACTCTGAAGATGAATGCTGAGAGGGTCCTTGTTCCATGTGCACCTCCTACTTTGTCCTAATGGCTTGGCAGGGAAAAAACACTAGTGCCTGAACGGAAAAATATGTTCACATCTCTTTAATCCATCCCCAACTAAATCCTTATCATAATCTGCAGCCAGCACTACATATAATTAAAGGGTTTATTTTTGTGTTGCAAAATCTCTCCATAATTATGGAGTGTCTGTGAAGTGCAGCATATCTGTGTGTACAGTTGAAGTGAGGGACCTGCCATTTTCTCTATTTCCAACTACATCACCTACATTTTCCTTTCTGCTCACACACCATTAGCTTCCTACACTCTACCACACAACCAGCTCCTTTAAGATATTTTTTTTAAATAAAAGCAAAGATGAAACTGCTTGTGAATTACCCTCACAGATGTCAAGCAAAGTGTCTGACAAGACACCATTTTTGCTCTATCATATTTCTCATTTGAAAGCCTGGGCTACTTCGAAATAAAAAGTAATGGTGTGAAATAGAGTTCAGAGTCAGGAAAGAACTTTCCAAAGATTTGCCATTTTGCTGTAAATCAGTTACAAAACTGTTAATTGGAACTCCTTTATATCATTACAGACAGAGAGAAAGGAGTGACTGAATTTCAGGGTAATAGGAGAGTCCTGCAGGTTCTCTGCCCTATTCACTCAGTTCCTCTTTCTCTTCCTCTATAGGATGTTGCAGGGGGGTGAGTTCATGCTACCAAACAGAGATATTGAAGCTGTGGCAAAAAAAATACAAAACAACAACAAAACAAACCCACAAACCCCACAAACTACAAAATTTAGAAATGAAAGGACTATTATACATAAATGTCAATAGCTAGCTTGGTACTTACACAATCTTTAAAACCTGCATTAAAGTGTTTTGCAAAATAGATACTAGTGATGTTTGGTTTAAGTTTGCCTAATATGCTTCATAAAGCTGTCCATTAAGATTCTTGGATTATTTTATCCCATGTATTTGCAAAATTTTTAAACTGAGACATTTGAGTTCAGAAGGGGTAACAGTAAATAAAAGATAACAGCATTTTATTTTAGGTGATCACCTGATAACAATGAGCTAACTTAACATCTTAAATTAAAAAAAAAAACAAACACCAAAATAGACAAAGATATGCGCATACATATCTTCTGATCTTTATAGATATCAATCCTGCTTCATTACACTGTCTTATATGTGCTTACTTTCCTTTTAGACTTAACAATGAACTACAAAGTTATTATGAAAACTGCACATCACTGATTTGTCTGCTACTATCAAGTCTGACAGGAGATTTCGGCACATGAATCAGTTGTGGTTTTTTATTTAAAATATTCTTCCTTCTTTAACCTGTGTGACTTCTCACATCTTGATTCATAAATTATTAATTTTCTTAGTGGTAAACATGCAAAATTGTCATACTGGAGAACAGAATTACTTTGTTTGCAAAACTTTTTTTAAAAGAGTAATTTAAATTTGACCTAGTAAAGTATTCAGTGTTTCTTATCTACTAGCAATGGTATTCTTCTTATCAAGTTATGCAGTCGTTAGAACAACTCAGAAGTAGCATGCCTCTGTGTTATCTGTTACTATGATGATAACTATTATTTATCAGTATTGCAGCTATAATGTGGTCCCTGGAGGCTTCCTATGATTGAGGTTACCATTTTCAACAGCTTAATGGCTTGAAGCTCTTTTGACATGAAACAATATAATTACCTAATTAACTGGAAAGGGATGTAAGTATTTAACATTTCTCTTTGACAAAAGCAATAGAAGTTTCCCTCATTTTAGATACTTTTCTGTGGAGAGAGTAAGGCAGTGGTAAAGGAGCTGCTCTAAAACTATGTAGTTCTCCAAGCATTCTTTTCACAGGAAGCCTGAATGGGACAAAGAAACTCATTGCTTGCCCAAGGAGCACTCATTTTGGGAGCATTCCTTTGCTGCTCCTGATGTACACATATACTTTAGCTGCAGAGAACGTCACTGAAGTCAGCTGGGATCCCAGATAATGATTATAAGGCAACTATTTCCTGTGCTCATGTCATTTCTGTGACACAGCTGTAATTTCAACCCAGGAGAGTTTTCCCAGGCCCTCTTCATTTCATGAACAGAAAAAAAAAAAGATGAACTATGAAACTGTTGGCTGCTGTTCTGCCAGAATTCTCTCTAATTTTCAGGCTTTTTGCAAGCGCCTGTCCACAGGGTTTAAGAAGGTTAAGTAAATGGATCAGTTACTGGCAAAATAACTATCTATAGATACACTTCTGATGATATGATTTTAATGCAAGAGTATACTTGTGCTACGCAGTGCTCATTTCATGCAAGGCTCTTACATTGTGGGTCCAAAAACGTGTGGAAAGCGGCAACATTTACCTTAACAGAAGAAGTTCTGCATATTAACTTGGATTATTTAATAACATGGTTATGAAAGCTAGTCTTTCAGCTGGGATAGGAAAGAGCCATGTAGGTGAATACTTTTTGCCCCTTTATCTTGCCATTTCATTCATTTTTTCTTGTGAACGCCCTCTTAGGATGATTTTTTGCTTGGCTCTTTGTACCAGTATTTGCCTGAATGCAAAGAGGATGGTAAAAATTACCAGTGTAGGAAAAGGTATCTGCTTTAGCATTACCTGTGTCACAATATACGGGATATCTGAGAATCAAGCTTTTCAGTCCCGCTTACTAGACAAGAAGCACCTGTTTTCCATAGAACAGCCTGTTTAGCCAGCTTAATTACATCTCTTTTCCCTTCGTTCTACATTACTTATATTTAGCTGAATTGACTATTGAAGAGAACATGGTCAAATAAAGCAAAAAATATAAACAGACCAACAGAGACCCTTGAATATTACTGGCATCTGAAATTAATTTGCTCTGGCCAGCTGAGCATGTTTATCCAGGTAAGGAGCAGGAAAAGCACTATGTCTTATGTAGCCAAGCAAGACTAAAGAACATGGCTCACATGCAAAGGATATGCAATGAATCTATTAATTACTATTTTAGCAGCACCTGGAGGCATCTGTCAGTTCTGGGATCCTGATGTGCTATACAAACACTGAGCAAAACACACCTTCTGCCTGCAAGAGCTTACGGCCTAATTAGACAAGAGGAGCAAACCAAGATACAAGGCTATGCACAAAACACGATGCAAGGGCAAGTTTCTAGCTATATTTCATTCCTAGTGACTGCAGAAATGCTTAAGGAAATGTTGCAAGTGCGGGCCTTTCTTCCAGGATCCCACAGCTAAATGTGAAGCTCCAGAGAGCACTGAGACACCAGACCACAACACCACAGATACTATTATCTTTGCGATGGATAGTCTATACTGTTCTTCTTTTTGGACAATACTGTTCTCTTAAAACTCCAGTTTGTTAACCATGTGTGTGCAAACAAGCAACACACACACTTCTCTGCTCCATTTTTTTTTTTTTAATCAAGGCTGTCACCAGCAAAGAAGTATTAGAGCTTCCAATACAGCTCAGCCCCTGTGTACCAAGAATTGCAAAATATGAAAAGAGGTCTGAATAGCCATGTGATTGCCATCAAAGTGTCCATCAAAGGCTGGGTCAATAACCTTCTGCTGGCCATGAGCTCACAGCACCCTTGAACTTAATAGTTTTAAAATCAACCAATGATTCAACATAGGATCCAAATACAGCACGTCAAAGTGCCACCTTAAATCTTATGTGTCCATAGACTTCCCATCACCAAAACAGAGGAGACTGTCTCTTGGAAATGCCTGTAACAAGTTCTGCAGAGTTCTGGTCTTGTTTTTCTAGGGCTTAGGTCATACGCTATGCTCCAGTTTAAATAACCTACCCATGCTACAAGGGAAGACACTGTGAAATATCAATGTGAGCATTCACAGTCAAGAAAAAAAAGATTGCTTCAGTTCAAGCTGCACAATGACTGTCACTAAAGAAGGACAAGGGAAAAGATAGCAGGTTCATTTGGTTACTCATCAAGTCCCTAATGTAATTGTACAGTGGGATCTTGCTGTGTTATTACGTTTTTATTAAATTGAGTTTAGTTTTGTGCTGTTGGATTTGACACAAATTCATGGGTATAACAGCAGGATTAAATTATGACATTAAATTATGTAAATATAAATAAAAAATATTATATTTTTATAGATCCTACTACAAAATTCAGAACCTTGCTATCTGTTGCCTGTTTTCCTTGCTGCCTAAACTGCACAGTTCTTTCTCAAAGTCTTCTACAGTATTTCAAGTGTGGTTTTTAGGCCAAAAAGCTTAAAAACTCATTCTCTGTGTGAAGCTCTGCATTTAATAGGTGTAAGTTCTTAAAATCTCACTTCTTTGTTTTTGAAGGACACGACAAGTTTCTATAGACAAATATGCTGAGATGGCACTAAATGTGTGGCTGAGGCTTGCTGGGTTTTGATGACAGAGTGTCACGTGCTGCCAAGCTGTCTCTAAACAGAATTGTTTATACAGTAATGGTGGCTGAGATGTGAAACCCAGATTAGATGACTTGTCATTTTGAGGGATTTTTTTTTCTGGGAATGGCATCTGAGGGCCTAATATGACATAAAAAGAGGAAAAAAAAAAAAAGGAAAAATTAAAATATTGATGCACTGGTTTTTTCTCCCTGAATGGGAGAGTGGAAAGAGTAGGGAACATGTTTCAAATCTTCAGTACTGCAGCTGAAGTACATAAAGATCAGAACAGAAATTAAAATCAGCATATACAGATCAAATTCTGGTTAGAGAAGCTACAAGGAAACACTTGTATTATGCAGGCATTATAAAGATTATTTTATTGAGTAAAATATTTAATTTATATTCTATTTGTACACATAATGCCTAATTTTGCTTCCAGCTACAGCATTTTACCTATGGCAATAAAGTAACATGTAGGTACCTAGTGACTACTAGGAAGTCAGGAATTATACTAGTATTATTCTCAGACCTTAAGACTGAGCTGAGTAAACTACACTAAAAATACATATACAGAGATATCCTTTTCCAGACATTTTTCTATATGTATATTTCTCCTCTGTATTCATTCTGGCACTGAATACTTATGAACAGTATGGCTATAACTTTCTTTTACAGTTATAAATTAATAATATTGTTAGCTTCTATTTGCAACATTTAAATTTTCCTGTTGTTCCATGGCAGCAAACAAACTTACCTATACACACCTTACATTGCAGTACATCTCTGCTTTAACATGTATTTGTCTTCACGCAGTGGAAAAGAATTTCAGCACACCTGTGCATATACCTACAGCATAAGCAGTACTTTCCACTTGCTAACTGAATTACACATAAGACATTTCTTGCGCATAAATAAATAACCAAAGCTTCATTTCTTTGACTAGTTATTTCATTTTTCTCCACATTTTTGTTTCTGTAGCTATTTTTACCCCTGAGAGATTTTTTGAGAAGGGGGTTGTTTCCTTGAATATACAATTATTCAGAATATTCCTCCCCTAAGTGTCCTCAGGCAGACAACCATTAAAAGAAGCAGCAGGATGGAGCTGCTAAATATCCAAAGTTCTATAAAGGAGCCCCATGCATCCCAACTGAGAAGGTGTTTGTTCTCAGCAGAAAACTTTTACATACAGGGAACTGAAGCACAGAAAAATATATGGTACAGCTCCTCCAAGACACTTAGTTACCTAAAATCATTTGCTCTGGGCCAAACTAGCTCAAGAAAAATAATTCAGTTTCTTTGATGAAGGACATACCCTCTCTAACTAGATCTTAAAAGGGCATCTCTTTTCTCTCTTAATGCTTACATAAAAGAGGAGCAAAGCTTAACCCTTCTATGATGTAACTTGAAAAGGGAGCTGGTGCACTGAGCTGACCAGAACATGCTGATCTTGTTCATAGAGATCTTGTTCTGGGATGATGTCAAGACACTCTCTGCCTCATGCTCTCAGTACTCAGCTTGCAAGTATGTATTGTCAGATTCATAGTCATGCTTACAAACAAGTGTGGGGATGTCGCCATACTAAAAAGGTCACAAGATAACAGCTAAGAATTAGGATTTCCCCAAAACACGAACAAGCCAGGATGCAGCCTGGACATGTTGTGGGACAGATCTAGACAATGGATCATATTCATTACTAGTCATAAAGACTTGGTGTGCAAGCACGAGTGATTCCTTTAATTGGGAGGTGAGGTTAAAACCATCTGACATACTAGCAGAATCATGAAAATGAGGGACAACCAACTTGGGTGAACAGCTCAGACAGAAGGCCGGGAGATTTATTTCCCTCCAATTCAAAAAAACTTCAACACAGTGTCTTGTTCAGCACTGAGAAAAATTGACAGTAGGAAATATGACACATTATTTAGAAAAAGAAGAGGAATACAAAAGCATGACAAAAAAACTCTGTAGAGTTCTTTTCCATGCACCACATTAACAAAGAAAAATTATACATGGTACACATGTCAGTGTCTGGGTACTGTGGTTCTCCTCATCTCTTGGGACTTCCCCTCTCCATGCTACATGATGCCCACTGGTTATACATCCATCCTACATGAAAGGAGGGTGGCCATATCCTCATGGGAACCTCTTCCAAAAAGAACCTGTAGCTGAACTGTCTCTTTCACACATTGCAAAAGCCTTTAAAGGGAAAATTGGCAGCTTGTCCTTCTCAGGTTACCATCATGTCCTATTCTGAGGGGATTTTTTCAAGGCAGGGACACGTTGAGGACCAGAGCTCGTGCAGTCATTCTTTCTCATAACCACTGGGCTCTTGATAGCTGCAAACACTGCAACAGAGCTGTGTATTTTTTCACAAAACAGGGCTCTGGTTTTAAATGGGACAGTGTATGACAGCAACAAATAACATGTAGCAAAACGAATAAAGTGAAAGACCATCAAAAAGTTGACAAAATAATTAGGAAAAGTTAAGGTTATGTGTTATAGAGTTACAAGTTAAGTGCACATTTTAAAGCATGCTTGGATTCCCTATAATCTTAGATTTCAGAGTTCAAAGGTCTGCCTGTGTCACTAAGTTGAAGGGAGAAAGGATTGAGGATACACCAGAAGAGAGGAAAAATTAAACACTTAGGGACAACTCAGGGGATAGTGACAGGAAAAAAAAAGTGGGATGGAAGAAACATACAATTATGGGAGTGATATAATGGAAGAAAGAGGCACCATCAGTACCTGCGGCCACAAGAATATGGTGAGGGCAATACTCTTCATGCTTGCAAGAGCATGAAACCACAGTTACCACCATTGATGTAGGATCTTCATAAGCCCTGGAGAAAAAACATTGTCCATAGAGCTATGCAAACCACTGCTGACCTGCAGAAGAGAGATGCTCCTGTCTTTCCTCCCAAATGCTGCTGCTTGGGAACCATGGCAGGGTGATACTGTGCTGAGGGAGGCTACATTTAGAGATGATCATACAGATTATAAACTCTGTGAGGGAATGCGGCAGGCCAAGCTAACCCTGAAGCTCTGGTCTAGGACTGCCAGTGTAACTGCAAGTTCATGCCGGGTGAGTAGAGGTCTGGGAAACAAGATGAAAAGATTGCATCTACAGAATTATTTATTATACTCTGAAGCTATAAACAAATGTGTGAGAGCAAGTACATTCCAAACTGGAGTGCAGTCATCATTATTGTTGGCAATAATGATTAAAATAATTATTTGCACTTCCAATAAGAGTACAAATCTCAGAAAAAAAATTCTTGAAAACATGAGAATATTATAATGAATTTAGCTTTGCACAAACCCTGTGAAGTAGGTACCCTTATCTGCACACTGCAGAGGAGGAAACTTTGTGATGGAGAGATTGCAATTTGCCCAGGGCCAGGCAGGAAGCCTAGGGAACAGCTGAATAGAGCTCCAAACTCCTAAATGCCAGCCCTCTGCTTCAGTCACAAGATCTTTTTTCCTTTCCTTCATTTGATAATTTTCAAAAGAATTAAGTTAGGCAAATCTATAGTTTTGCATTCAAAAGTAAACTTCATGGCATCTTCCAGCCCAGAGTGTTCAGAACTACATGGGAACAGAAGTCTGGTAAGGGCAGTTTTCTCTGCTCTCTGTATATGACAGGAGTGCAGAGAAGATAGGAATCTTAAGCATCAAACTGGGTAGTCTTCACAGACATGTCCCATATCAAGACTTAGAAACGGGTGCTGGAACAGACCCAACTTTTCTAGATGCATTTTAAGCCCTAAGTAGGAATCTTTTTAGTTCTCTCTCTGGACAGATGCATGTTTAGTTACGCCAGGGAGGCTGTGCTGCCTTGCACCAGAGATCCAGCTAAGCCCTGCCACAGAGCACATGGTCACTCTGTGCTTGGGGCAATTGTCTGGAGGCTCAATAAGGTCCAGGATCCTTTTCACCAAGGCAAACTCAAACATTGCTCGTCCTAATGAGTGAATGCTTTCAACATAAAGAAATTTCTCAACAGGTGGAAATAGTCACTATCTTCCCTGTTTTGCCTGCAGCCTAATCTGACAGCGATTTTCAGAAAATTCTTGTTAGCTCAGACCTCAAGGGCAAGAAGGGGCAGGGAAGATTCATTCTGCTTGTGAAAGTCCTTCAGCATGGGCCTGAGGTGGGCACCCAGCTGCACAGCACTGCTAAGAGCATTGTCAGCTCTGCTCAGCCTCACAGCAGACACATAGGACATATCTCACCTGCTTTTTGCCGTTCTTGGAGCAGACTGCAGTTAAGTGAGCTTGCGCTCTGGGAGTCATTGCTGTGCCGCCATTTGCCCCATTTGCTAGCAGCATCAGCCCAACAAGCCTTCACAGCTTCAGGTTCCTGGGCTGGTGTTTCTGCACAGCACTACAGTGTGTTGATTATATGTGCCAAATCACTTGAAGCCAGGTTGGTTTTACTTATCTTGTGTCACATATAGAGTAAGCTTGGACACACAAGTGGTATTAGTGATGGAAGCATGAGTGCGTAGTGACTTCATGTGTTTCCAAGGCTAAGAGCAGGCAACAGACAGATTCTGATGCTGTAATTTTAGATTTAATGGTTAACACTGCTGGTCTGATATCTCAGTCTTCTTGTGGATCTAACTTAAAGCCTTTCACAGATCACCACTAGAGCCACATCAGAGATGGAAGAAAGACTCTGTACTGCAGCTGTTTCATTTTCTTGTACAATTCTTACCTAAATACATAATTTCATACACATTTTTCTTTAGAATTCTGATCCAGTAATATCTTATTTGTATACTTCTATACCTAATATGTCTTGTACCAGCTTCACATTCATACATGGCTAAACAATACTTTTGGTGGATTTGGAAGTGTTAGGTGTATGGTTGGACTCAATAATCTTAAAGCTCTTTTCCAACCTAAATGATTCTATGATTCTACGATACTGCTTTCACAGCTTGCTAATAACCAGGTATAATATTTTTTTTGTCACAGTACCATATGTTAATCTCAGGGGAACCATACTTGGTGCAAGTCCTCTTTTGATACAACACCACTGCCGATTGCTTATAGAATCATCTATGATTTGTTGGTGATATAGACATGGTTTGGGTTGGAAGGGACTTAAAGATCATCTAGTTCCAACCCCTCTTCCATGGGCAGGGACACCTTCCACTAGACGAGGTTGCTCAAAGCCCGATCCAACCTAGTCTTAAACACATCCAGTGTTGAGACATCCACACCCTTCCTGGGCAACCTATTTCTGTGACCACTACCCACAGAGTGAAAAACTTCCTTACATCTAATCTAACTCTCCCCTCCTCCAGTTTAAAGCCATTAAACCTCATTCCGTCACTACAAGCCCTTGTAAAAAGTCCCTTCCCAGCTTTCTTGTAAGCCCCCTTCAGATACTGGAAGGCCATAATGAGGTCTCCCCAGAGTCTTCTCTTCTCCAGGCTGAACAACCCCAACTCTCTCAGCCTATCCTCATAGGAGAGATGTTCCAGCCCTCTGATCATCTTTGTGGCCCTCTTCTAGACCCAATCCAACAGATCTATGTCTCTGTCTTATTGGGGGCTCCAGGACTGGATGCAGTTGGCTTTCTGGGCTACACGCATATTGCTGGTTCATATTGAGCTTTTCATCATCCAGAGACCCCCAAGTCTTTCTCCTCAGGACTGCTCTCAATCCACTCGTTGCCCAGCTGGTATTTGTGCTTGGGATTGCCCTAACCCAGGTGCAGGACCTTGCACTTGGCCTTGTTGAATTTCACGAGGTTGGCATGGGCACACCTCTGAAGCCTGTCTAGGTCCCTCTGGATGGCATCCCTTCTCTCCAGTGTGTCAACCGCATCACACAGCTTGGTGTCACCTGCAAACTTGCCGAGGGAGCACTCAGTCCCCCACTGCCCATATCACTAACAAAGATGTTAAATAACACCAGTCCCAGTACCTGGTGGAACAGGTTCCTGTTCCCTGTGAAACACCACTTATCACCAGTCTCCACTTCGACACTGAGCTGTTCACCACAACGCTTTGAATCTGTCCATCCAGCCAGCTTTATCCACAGAATGGTCCAACCATCAAAATCATATCTTTCCAATTTAGAGACCAGGATGTCATGTGGGATAGTATTGAATACTTTGCACAAGCCCAGGTAGATGATGCTGGTTGCTCTCCCCTTATCCACTGATGCTGTAACACTATCATAAAAGGCTGTATCCCTCCCATTAGCCAGTTTTATCATCCACCTATTTTATACTATTCACAAACAAATCTCCTTCAGCATCTCACTAAGCTATGCGTGTACTTCTCTGTCCATAGTATCACTAAAAACAAGATAAACTGTGTATGCTGCATTTCCCATGTCCTCCACACCTTTCACTGAAAAAGACTGTCAAGCTGGCTTGGCAGAAACTCAAATCAAGGACCTATACCCCTTGATCGCTAAGGTCAGTGGGCCACAGTTGACTTGTATGAAATACCACTGAGGCTGGTGACATCTCTTGGAGGAGGAACGTGGCACTAGAAATTTATTTTTCACACCTGCAATTAGAATTTGGTTTGGCACAAGTGGACATATTTTTTTTCATATCTGACACACACAGAAATCAGAGGAGAGTGCTAAGAGGCAAAATGAAAGGTTTCTGTGAAGAGTCACTCTGCCATGCTGTAGCAAGCCCAGAGAGGTCTCCCTGCCACCCCCAGGCAGTGCTGCAGATTCACATGTCCACCACAGGCCCACATGTCACACCAGCCCTCTGGAGCAGGTATTTATGTTTACACAGAGACAAGGGACATGCCAAAGGGACATCTTGCAGCACCCAGGAAAATGTGCAGGTATCACAAAGACAGCACATGGTGCTACTGCCTCACATGACCTACTGCAGCCTCAGATCAGCTGATGACATCTCTGATCAACTGAGAAGCTATCTTTAATCTTTCCTGCTTTGGATCACATATTAACCACGTGAACATGACCCTCAGCATCCCAAGCAGGAAAACACGTCTGCAGTTGTCACTTGCTTAACAACTACTACTTTCTCCAGCAGTTCACAGGGATTTCTCATGTGACATCAAGAAAACCAGTTCATTTCTCCTATTGCCTGTTATCTTATCTGCAGCAAGAATATTAATAATTCCTGATCTCACATCAGTGTGCAGGGTTTAACTCAGCTCTCCTCAAATTACTGTCAATTTCTAATCTAATCATTGACTCTAGATATTTTACAGACAGAAGAAAAGACGGAGGAAAACTATCAAATCCGTGAAGAATATTAAGACAGAAGACAAGACTTTAACCTCAGAGGAAAAAAGGATCTACCAGGAACAAACAAATCCTGAAATGCTTATAAGGAGCAATGCATTACTCTTTAAACTGTTCATAGTAGCTATTGGGACTACTCATTGAATTAAATGCCAGCCATTGTAAACATATTTAGCTGGGTCCTAGGAGAATGACCCCAGGATCATTTGAACCACATTATGAAAGGACTGTGCTCGGTGCCTTTTGCAGCAGAGGCAATGGTGATGAATGGCCACCCTGGCTGCTGTCACTGCCACTGCTACATGCATCATTCCTCATCTCCACAGCCCAGCCCCAGGGCTACACGGGGAAGCTGGGTGGGAGCTGTCTCCTGCTAGCTGTGATGGATGTGAGGGCTGTGGCACTGTCTGCTGTGGCAAACGAAGCAGAAGAAGATAAATTATCCCAAGGATAAAACCAGTCAGCCTGAAGAAGTGTTGGCCTTGCTGAGCTGGAGCAAGACCAGGGAAGGCACCTTGTGTGGTTAGCTCTGTCAGGATTTGTTGTCATGCTCGATGCCCTCAGGCTTTCCTTTGCTTTACCAGGTCTGTGCCATCAGAGTGCAACGCTGCAGCACCTGAGCACAGGCTGTCTTCCCACAGTTCCCCATGCCTTGAACTGCAGAGAGGACTTCTGCCACCGAGGACAGTACCTGGCTGCCAGCAGGTTTTGCTGCACCAATGAGTCATGCCTGAGTCATTTGTCCCTATGCCAGGAACAGCCAGTCTTCTCCCAGGGAATACAGCAACCTTCCTGGTTGACATGATGAGAATAAAAAGGACAGATGAGGCATCAGTGTGCATTTGTTCCAGAAAGGTTTCCCAGGTATTAAACCATCAGCACCTAGCAACAGTTTGGAGATGAGTATTAATTAGCAGCTCCTCCCTCCCCTGTTGATTTTATTTTCCTCTTCAATTCTGAGAAGTGCTCAGCAGCCAAAGTATAGGGAAGTGCTGGGGAAAGAGAAGAGGCAGCTGTTTGTTAGCTCCGAGGACTTCTGCTGCCAGATCAAAGTGTTTTCACCATGCAACATTAATAATGCCCTCTAGGAAGTCTCAGGGGAACACCAATCTCTAGAATAACAAACAGGTCAGCCCAAGCTTTTTTGTTGGTCTCCTTCAAATGGATTTGTAAAACCTCAGATCACTCTCTGTGAACTTTACTGCTGAAATGCAGCACTGGCTTCACAAAATAAAACCTGTCCTCTTTCTCTGTTTGATGATAAATTCACCAGGATGGGCCAAAAGCGCCTTTCTTTATGCTTGAAGGAACTTCTGATCAATTCTGGAGTGACTGGACCAGGAAGGCATTGCTTAAAGGCAATTAGGCCAGATGAGAACATAAAGCCTTACGTTCTGCACTTAGTAACACACTCCCCGCCCTTTCCCATCCCCAAATGACCCTTTAGACCTACTCTAAATTCTCTAAAGAGGGACATTTATTCTCCCTTTATTTAGGCAACAATAGTGAGATACTCAGCATATATGTGTTCTTTTTTTGTTGGCTTCTTTCTGACAGAGACATTTAAAATGTGCTCTCATTGACACTTCAGTAGGCTTGCTTTGATTACAGATGCCCAGTATCTTTCTAAGAAGAAGAAATACAAATAAGAGTGCATCTCATTCCCCCTCTACTTAATGACCAAAACAGAAGAGAATTCCAAATAATACAAAATTTGAAACTGCTTCAAAGGAGCTGAGAAGAGGCTGTTCTTGTGCAAGCAAAGGTGATGTAAAACCCAGTGATTTGAGCATCTGAAAAAAGATGAGTGACATGAGAAGTAAAACCCCACTAACACTCTTCTCCTTGGAGTAAGAATTTAAGACTATGTTGAGGTCAAGAAGCCTGGGTAGGATCTCTGGAGTGTCCTTCACCTGGTCAGTGGTGCTTCAGTTGTCTGGAAGTTTGATTCCCCTCCTCACTGCAAAAGAAATACCTTTGAATTGCTCCCTTTGAAATTTTCAGTGCCAGCACATTCAGAGGTTCCAAGTCACCTTCAGTCCTCACTTCATAACCCTCAAGAGACCAAAAAAAAGTTTTCTGATGCTTTAGCGATAGACAGGAATTGCTACCATGATTCAGAGCAGAATGGGCCAAGATACCCTCCTGCACATCTTCATCCATGCAAAGGTCTACATCACCAGTAGCTGTGATGCACATCAGTGAAACTGAGTAACACTGGGTTTCCCTTCAGAGATTGTTGCCTCACTTTCAGTTATCCAAACATGCTCCCAGTATTAATTTATTACTGGAGAGTAAGAAAGATTATAAACTTTATTTTGAATGTGCGAAGCAAGGACACCAGGAGCTCATTTAACCTTCTGGTGATGCAGACTAGGCAAGAATGTCCCTCCAGAGCTTGATTCTAGTTCTATGCTTTAGTTAGTAGATAATACTACATTTCATAATATACTGTTCCCTCTGCCCCTACCATGACTCTGGAAATCAACCTGCTTTAACATGTAGACTGCAGGATGGGCTTTTGCTGTGAAGCAATCACATCAACAGCACAACAACACAGCAACATTTTCAGTCTAAAGATGTATCTTTTTTTCTGAAAAGCAGAGGAAAAAAGTACTACTCATTTTGTGCTCTGCATCAAGATAAAAATAATTGAAATTTGCCTTCTACCCGTCTTGAGTATTCTCAATTGGAGAAATGAACCTTGCAAGAAAACTCATCTTGTAATCTTTTGGTATAGCAGCAGTGAATTTCACAATGAACCTGGTCTGATTAATGCTCATCTCTCCATTTACTCTTAATCAGGCTATAAATACAACATACTTGATGATTTTACTTGAGCTATCCAAGTGTAATAGCTTACATCGCAGGATCATTCAGAGAAGCTGCTGCTCAGGCCAGGACATTCAGTCTTAACTAGGTTTACATTCATTTTTGGTCCCCTGGTAACACTAACAAAACATGTGACCATTCTTAAATCCAGCTGCTGTGGCATCTTTTTTTTCTTTTTTTTTAAAGGAAAGAAGTAAAATTTTTGTTTTAACTTGAACTGTCTACTGATAAAGGAAGATGAAAAGACAGATAGTGTGCTGGATGCCTCCTCTGTCTGGGTAGCAAGCACTTACCCCACACCCATCCAAGTGGAGACATAAACATGGTGAATCATACTCAGCCCTCTGAAAATGTTAAAATTGAGCCTTTGATGAGGTTTCTTCATATTTTTGCCTCTGGGAAAGTTCCCTAGGCTCTTTCTGCAGTAAATAATGTCCTGTCTTGTGTTTCACTATTCAAGAGGGCCTGCAACGGAGCACTGAGACCAAAAGGTGTTAAATACTCTTAGAAAATTCAAGAAGCCTGCTGTCTTCTCCAGATATCTCTGCAAATCCAGTATGTATTCTGTTGAGAAAAGAAAACATCTGTTGCCTGAACACATGATACTCACAGTCTTTCAGACTTTTCTGAGATGAAAGAATCAATCAAGAAGCATTGTATAGCACAAGATTAATATTTATTAATACATGACTTTACCAAATTGGAAGATAGAAGTGTTTTACTGCCTATTCATTTTGGTTTGTCAGAACAAAAACATTACTGGTAGCTGAAACAAGATTGTGAATACAGTAAGATGAATTATCGGACAGGAAAATTTGTCCTTGTAGCTCCTGTTCTCAGTCACAAAGTAATGCCCTAAATTAGTACCAAAGACCAACTGTTGAGGGATTTTTTTTGAAATGTTAGCATGAAGAGAAGACCAGGCCCAGGTGTTAGATGCCACTCAGGTGATGAAAGTGCTGAGTATTGCATGGGCTGGGAAGTGTTTTTAGCTCAGAGCCTCATCCCGTGAGCTGGTTAACCTGCTGCTTTGGGAGTACAGCAGAGGGCAGGAGCTATTTAACACAGAACATAAGGGAAGATGCAAATTCTAATGTAACGACGTTCACCTTTGCCAATAATTTAAGTAATATAATTTTAGGCAACTCCACAGTTGCCTAACATGCTGCCTTGCACTGTCATACAGTAACCTTTGGATTGCAGAATCCCCACTCCTCTCACTTCCCTGGCTCCAAGATTGTGATGAATATATCAGCTGATCAGCCCACACTGGCTTCTCTACTTCAGACTGAAATGGAAAACTGTCATGAGGTCATGATGCTGCCATGAAAGTAGCAGCTGAATGTATATGTTCAGTATACATGTATACATTCAGCAATGCAGCAAACTGAATGTATACATGCAACTACAGCCTCTGAAACCCAAAAATAATAAAATTTGGAACCTTACTCAAGTGAAGAGATTTGCTTTCTCAGGTCTGTCTATTTTTAAAATATTTGATCAAGCTAGAATTAGGTGTTTGCAGTAATTAATTCTCCCATTTGAAACTGTTTTTCTTGAAAACAAAATCTGATTTACAAATAATGCCATGGAAAATTGGGTACCATATCATAGGATCTCTGACAAAAAGGTGTAGACACTGGTAAGTGAAATAAAGTTTTGTAGTCACCGAGGCAAGGTAAAAAGCAATAGACAAAAAGTCCTAGTTCTTGAACAGTGGGATACATCTGTCATCTGGCAATCTCTATAGCTCTAGCTAAACCCTGCATAAATGTGATAAAGATCATATGCCGTCAGACCCATGTTTTTTAGGAAGGAAACACAACAGATGCTGAGATTATCCATGAGGTCGCACAAACCAATGGGTGCTAATTCCAGGTTTTGTCACAAGGCTGACACTTTCTAGATCAAGATGGAAACTATTTCAGCCCTGTACACTGTAGGGGGACCTTACTGTTTGCTTTGCATTAGGTACCAAATCCTATTCTACCTCCAACCTCAGTGAATTCACCTCAGTTTAAGTGTCATACTAGGGAGTGCAGGCTTTGTCACTCAGGCTCTCAGATCTACTTGCATCCTGCTGCACATGCACTGAGAAAATACTCTTTCACATATGGTTTTGGGATTGGGATTAGTAAAATGATCATGAGGCAGAGCAGCATTTCAGAGCAGTTACCCAGGCAGAGACAGCACTCTGAAACAGCTCAAAAAGAGTTCCCTGTAAGCTCCACTACCCTGGTTTGGGGACGGCAGCAGGGCTGGCCTGGCACATTTGTCATGTCATCTCTGTAGGCATCCCTACCCCCACAGGTAATCTCCAGTGCTGCTTTTGAGGTTTGCCAAGATAAATGAGACCTACCTCATGTGGAGGTAACCATCTCTAAAATAGATTTCTCCAAGAAGGCTTTGCTCTAAGTGCTTCAGTGATTAAATACCTATAAATAGCTCAAAGCAATGAGACACAGATAAGCAATGACCTCTCCTCAGGAAATAGCATCCCACTAACTTGATTCTCATCTGCTGCCTATTAGGCCTGGTAATGAGGTTGGGCATATGGTAATTTTTAATTTGTTATGTGATGTAGTCCACCTTTTTAGGACACGACAGCAAATGTAGAGAAGGTAAGAACCATTCCTTTAGATTTCCATGTGCACAGGACAACACTACTAGTAATGCAGCAAACTGCTCATCAGATCATTTTCTTAAAAAGAAAATAAAGCCGTTGCCCATGAGATGTCCTTTGAAGTATGGGACTTCAGGCTTTTGGCCGACATCCCTTTCCAGGCCGACTTGCTTTGTACATGACTGCTGTAGCACACTGAAGTCCCGTGGGACCTGCTCATTACTCCTTAGTAAACTTTCCCCCTTCAACATGGGAAAACAGATTCACAACGATAGAAGGCTGGGACATTTTGCATGCTTAATATCATAAAGCTCTTAAAATTATTTTTTATCTTTTTTTTCAGTTAAATGCCAAAGAAATGAATCATGATTCATTAACCCATGATTATAAAACATGCCTTTGATGGCTTGTGTGTTTGCCTTATAGTACCTCCAAGTCAAAGATTGTTTAAATCCCCATCAGCTGGACCAGATATATGAAAGAGACGAGGTCCGGGAGGCTGGCAGCAAGCTAGCTGTATTAGCTGCAAAATAACCAGCTACCACGCTGCCAGGGCTAACGCACATGGATTAAGGGAGCTGTCAGGAAATGCAGCTTCTGCATTCCACAGGTTTCTTTGAGGCCAGCAGCCTGGTCAACCTAGCCCCTTTTATCTCTGACCAAAGGGCCACATATAGCTAGCTGCCTGCCCTGGTACCCAGGGTCTCACTGCCTCACAGCGAGAAGGAAGGAGGGATCAGCCCCTGGGCATTACAGGGAGGCTCCAGGAGGGAGCAGGAGGCAGGAGTTTAATCGCTTGGTGTTGCTGGCAGATGGATTTTGAAAGTGACAGTGTCATATTTGTGATCTAAGAGGACAAACCAATCCGACCGTTGTAATGACTTATAAAGTATTGTCTTGTGGATGTATTTGCTGTGCTAGATGTAAAAAGTAACTTGCCCTGGAATTCCTTCCTTACATCCTGCCATGCAGGCAGGTGGCCTGGGAGAGATGGCAGCTCATTTTTCTCCTGGCTCTTGCACTCCTTTTTTCTATGAGAGCTGTGGCTATTCATGTGTGCGTTAAATGATGCTGGCATTATACTGAAGTGGTGCCACAGTGAATCAGAGACCTTTTCAAACCACTTGAATTTTAAGGGGACTGAAAGAGTGGATTTAATTAAAGACAAAAAATGGATAATAGATGAAAGGCAAAAACTGAAGAATCTAACATCAAAAAATATCATATATTTATGCTCATTTCAATGCAGACTTCTGGCCTGTGGTCCAGACACCCTGATGCTTACAGACAGCAGCAAAAGGTAAAAGTTATAAAAAGTGTAATGTAAGGTAAAAGTCAAGTATAATTTAAAGGTGTTGAACTTTAACAGTAGCTTAACTACTGTTTGCATGTCTCTGAATCTAAAACTGCAGAAGCTGGTGCTTGGGAATAGATAGATGTCCCTACAGCAAACACAGGACAGGAACAGACTAAGTGTGTTGCACAGACAAACCCCAGCCCGCCTGTAGTGCTGCCCACAGACAGGCAATGAACTTTTAGAGGAGCCCTCTGCTAACTTCCTTCCATTTACCACCATCTTCAGAACCCTTCTACCCTGCTCTAAGAAACTTTGAAGCTACAATTAAAAAAAAAGCCACATCTCTCTGGTGCAATGGAAGAAAGCAGTGGGGACTGAGGATTTAATCACTATTCCAGGGTGGATCAGGGTGGGAATCATGGAATAAAACTTCAGTGGATTCGCTAAATGAGCAAATGTAACAATGCAAGGTAGGATTTTACTAGGAATCATTATTCTAAGGAACACAAGAAGCAATGTTGCATTATTCACAATCACATTTATTTAGTTTAAAAAGATTTAAGATAAACAGAAGAAAAAGCTAAAACACTTCAGTAGTTTGGTGTGTAAGCATAAGTGAAAAAATCCTATAAAATGGTGTGTGTGCCTGTGCATGTGCATGTAATCCCAGATACATGCATGCACTTTGTCACCCAGGTGTTCTGAACATCATGTACTACTCTGGAATGAGAAATGTACAGTATATTCAGAGAGGATATAATAAGAAAGTTGTACAAGGTAAATAAATACTGAAATTTTTATGAGTGAACTTTTATGAATCAGTATAATATGGGAGCATGAGAGGAACTCATAAAAGGAGGGGAAAAGCCAAAGAACAAATGAGGATAGGAAAATGATACAAGGAATGCAGCAGAGAAAGAAATGTAAAATGCATGCTTTTTATTTGACATACATTCAGAAGAACATCCATTAAAGACATGAATCTATTTTAGGATTCAGGAAACTAAATCTTTGCTCTTGTGTTATAGTTATTTCCACTACCTGTCCCTTGAGTTACAACCTCATTAAATTCTATTGAAATTATATTATTCTTGTGTTCCAGGTATGCTTTGGATATTAGCTACAGCGCAGTATAGTCAAAACTGATTTATTTGTATAACACGCTGTAATTACATTACAGTCAGTACTCTGCATCTTGCATACAGCCTCTGCATGTAAAGATTTTAAAACAGTGAAAAAGGATGACTGCAAAAATCAGTGACCAAAAGTAGGGCCTTGGAAAGCACTCCACGGGCACAGCTCCAGGTGAGTGAAGCTACGGGCGCAAATGGACAGAATAGTACAGTTACTTTCTAATTGAACCATGTTCATACTAAAGACCAAAAAATCAGCTTCCTCAGCAAAAATCCTGACAAGGTATCTACTGGTCAAGTAGGTGTTCAAGCACAATAAAAACTACTATTATGTCACAGAATATAAAGAGGGACAGAACTCCAAAAACTCACTTTTATCCAAAGACTGACCTACACAGTTCCTGATGTGTCCCAGCTGTTCATGGAGCCTCCAGAGATGGAGATTCAACAGTTTTTCTTGGTTATTAGCTAACCTGGCTGCACTAACCTAGCACTCAACCGTATACTGCAACTCTGTATAGGCATACAAGGAAGGCTGTGCAATGTTATGCAATAGGTTTGGCAGCTAAGCTGTTACCTGCAGAGGTAGGCTTGCTGATGTCGAGCTGAGCAGACGCATGGGGAAACTCTGCGAAACTGCTCTATCTACTTCGGAAAAATGGAAATTTCCCAGCACTGACACTCTTAAACATTACATGATAATTTTACTGTGTTTAAAATTATATGAGCTATTATTGTTATCAATGGTGGCATTATATTTTAAAGTAATTTTCCTTTGCCCAATATGAATTATACCTAGGTCTGAATTGATGAACCTGTAGCAAGTTTTACAAAGCTGGATGTGTCATCAGGATAATTAAAACAATGTATGTTCTTGCTCAATACACAATTTCAGATCATTATAAAAGAGTATGGCATAATCATAAATTGAATCGCTGGGTAAAGCATTACTGTACTATCACAACATCTGTTAATAGCCTGTTTATTAAAGCAATAGGAACATAATTGGTGCCACCTTTAGCCAACCAATTTTGAAAGGGAAGGCTTCTGGAAAACAATTTCTGCTATTTTCAAAATCTGGCAATCATGCAGGCTCCTTTGGAAATAAATCATGGCAGCAACAGCAGTGAGGTAAATTATGGAGAATGTTAGTGCTTTTAAATGCCTGAATAGATGCATCCCATTTTCTTAAACTCTCCAAAAATAACAGTAATAATAGGCCCATTGGTTGTTTTTGCAGCTTGTGAGCAGAGCTACACAGTACCACTGGCCTGAGCACAAACATGTTTCAGCAGCCACCAGCCTCTAGGCTGCTACCTTCCATGGTGCCTACCAACTGCTCTGAGTTGCAGAGCATGTATCCATCTGCAGTTTCTTCTCAGTAACTCCAAAAAGCATGGGGGTATTTTAAGGAGAAGTATGCCAAAGACAATTCTTGTGCTACCAGGTTGTTTCCATTTCAGAAGGTTCCTCCACTCAGCTCCTGTACTGCAAAAGTTACAGCTACTCTTCTCACTATACCTCTAGGTACCAGTAGCAAGAAAATCTTCAGCCTGATCTTCCACGACCTTCTTTTTTTCAACCTTTTTTGTGGGTGGAAGACATATTTTCCAGTACATGGCAGGGTGGGGAGAATCTAAGCTGCAGCTTTATTTCTCCTGGAGAAGTGTCATGGGGATGGAGGTAAACCAGAAACCTCCTGGCATGCTTCAAGTTCAAGTGTGTTCTTAAATCTCACCCACCAGGTGCCTACCAACAAACAGATGCAGATCCAGGTAATATCACTCTGAGCTGTGACTCCTAGCACCCACCATTCAGTTTGTCAGTGTTTTTCTGTGTGTGTATGTACAGACATTTTATTAATGAAATAAATGGGAAATATGGGAACCTGAGCAGTTCCCTGATGCTTCTCACCCCCATTTGGTGAAGAGAAAGTGTGAGGAAGAAGACTGGACAGAGAATAGGGTTTCTATTTCAGGCCATAAAGCAATAAGGATAGTATTTCCAAACTCAATAAACAGTCGAGAAGAAGCTGTTCAGGAGGACAGAGATGGAGCAATGAGCAAAGGGCAAGCAATGTCCTCTTCAAGAAAAGCAAAGTGACAGCTACACTACCCTGAGCTGCTGCAGCTGGAACTTCTAGTATCAGGCAGGACTTAAATGCCAGCATGGCAAGGGAACAATATCACTGTGTTGCTAACCCTCTTAAAACTCAGGCCAATGGGCGATCTCTAGCCAGCCATCGGTTTTTGTCTTGGTCGGTAGTACTCAAGGCAACAGCTCTTTTTTTATTTTCCCCAACAAAAGCTTAATTGAGGGCCTGGCAAATTACAAGTGTAGTGACCTACTCTGTGTGTTCCTGCCACAATTACTGCCTGAGTGGCTAAGTCTTGGGTATGTTACCATGATACTGCAAACATGACATTGCAGTAACCCCCAGCCCTTCAACCCCCTGGCCACCACAGACTTAGGAGGTCATCCAGGCCATGCACAGCCAGAGCCAGTGACCCCAATCATCCACGGCACTGGGACAGATCTGCTCTGGTGCCAAGCTGCCCTGCAGCTGGCCTGGCTGGCCCCAGGGTGGATTGCTGGCAGCGCCGCACACGAGCGGGCAGCCTGCCTGTACCCTGGCTGCTCTTGGGGGCAACTTTGGGAGCCTGGAACCTCACCCTGCAAATATTTGATGCTGGCTGCTCTGGATATTGGCACAAGGTGAACCCCTAAACTGCAAAGCGGAAAATGTCACTCAGAGCAAGCTTTCTGTCCTACAGTGTTTGCAACTAGTTAATAACATTTCATTAACATCAGTTGGTTTTGTTTTTATTTATTTATTTATTTTTTAATAATTCATTGCAAATATTAAAAGGAGGTTGTTTACAGGATATGGCAGGTCTTTTCTTACCCTGCATGAGTTTGGCTCGGTAAGGACTGTGAACGGATTTTTTTTTCAGTGATTTTCAGCCTTGTGCTTTCTCTCCTGTTCTTACTCATCACTGTGACAGCAATCCACACCACTGCTGTGGGCTGTGTTTTAGGGAGTGGGCACACAATGACACATTTAGAGAAACTCAATTTTATTCACCATTTAGAATCACATCATAGAATCATAGAATCATGGAATCATTTTGGTTGGAAAAGACCTTTAAGATAATCGATTCCAACTGCCAACCCAGCACTGCCAAGTCCACCACTAAACCACTTCCCTGAGCCATTGGGGAAGTGGGGTCAGCAGTGGTGGTTGGTCACTGGTCGAAAGGGCCACAGGCTGCTTCGCCTGCTCTCTGCTGCCCGCTGATGCAGCTGCACACACCTCCCTGGGCACTGCCCGACGGCCACTGCCACACCCGCCACTGCATCCTGCCCCTGCTTAGGCCCCGGTGACACCAGGTCCCCCTGCGCCAAGTCTAGGGGCTCATAGGAAGGTTTTGGTGATCAGGAAGGGCTGGCACCCTGGAGCATCTCTCCTCTGGCTGCTTTTAAGGCACAATTTTTTAATGACGCAGCAGCACAAGTGTTGATTTCTTACCCTGAATAAACATGTGAGGAAAGGAAGAAAGAAGGTAAAAATGATTTCACATGCCCAGAAGGGAAATGGAAGACTACCAGGGAAGTTAAAAATATAGTTCAGCAAAAAAAAGGGTGCAATTTGTCTTCTGCATGCCCTAAAGGAAGGGTACTCAAGGTCAGGTGGATACAGGCTGCGACATCAGAGGAATCGATGCCCAGCCTTGCTGCAGAACAGCAGCTGGTCCTAGAGAGGTTCCTCAACACCTTTTGGCACAATTTTTATTCCAGTAATACAATAATATTAACACTTCTCAGTGGTCAGGATCAGGAAATTGTCTGGCACAGTATGACATTATATTCTTTTTCATAATACTCTACAGCAGGCTTAATAAGAAGTTTGGTCTCCAGGCAGGGTATTCCATAAACTTATAATCCTATGTTCTCCTTCTGAGATATTTGAATCCAAATGCTAGATAGAAGAGAGAGATAAACATCTAAGAGCAGTCTGTTGCAATTCTGCATTCCCTTCTTTTGAGGAACTTAACGGGAATGTGGTTAAAATGTTCATATTAAATGTTAAATATTAATTATTTTGATCAGTAATAAACATACTCAGACTGTCATAGCAAATGGTCAAATGGAATTTTAGAAATAGAGATAAGGTAGAAAAAAGTCTTGGCACAGCATTCTTTCATTCTGCTCTTTGTCCAAAAGACAGATTTCTCCTAAGAGTCACCATAAATGGCAATAAATGCCACAGGTCATACCTTAATGTCTCTATGCTAAAAATCACCATTAAAACATTAAGAATAAATAGCATCTAAGTGAGGGCCTTTTTAGACGCTTTAACCCAAGCAATTGAAAGTTGGTATGCAAGTTATGTGACTTTGGGCATAAATTTAAATACAAAACACAGCTAAATGCTGGTATAGTTATTACTGCTTCTTGTAGTGGCAGACATCATAGCAGCCCATTGTGGAATATCTTCGTCACACTGTGCTGACCTTGGGTGATGTCCACAAGACCGGCTAGTGTCATCACTTATTAAGTTAACATGCTAAAGAGACTTGGTCTTTTCATTTGCTCAGGACAGATGTATTGAATAACTGTTGCCTTCATGTCTAATGGCTAAATATTGGTGAGATAGATGCATTTGGACTTATGATTGGACTGTATGATCTTAAAGGTCTTTTCCAACCCAAATGATACTATGATTCTATTCGAAAACTACGCAGCCAAATGAGCCAACTATTCATGTGATTCAAATCAGTTGCAGTCAGACTTCACGCTTCAAAGTAGTAACAATCTGGAAGGGTTTTTTGCATGATGAAATTATTGAAAATGACCATATAGCTTTGACTTAAAAGCTCTAGTGTATATTCACTCAGTGATTAACTGAAGTATTTCCATGTTGATACAATTAAACATGCTTCATCTTCACCCCATAATATTTGTTCTGAGATAGTATATCAGCAATAGATCTGTAACCTGCTTGACTAATTAGCAGTCATCCATGCCCTACAACTACTGGTAAAGAACAAAACCTTCAGGCAATTGAAAAAAAAAAATGCAGTCAAATACGGAAGTAACTGTAGTAATTAAAATAGTTATTTCCTAGTCTTTTGGAAAAAATGCAAATATTGTAGTTAATATCTTCTGCTCAAAATAATGGCAATTTTGCTTTTAATAAGGACCCTAAAGGTGTTGATATTCCAGTTCCTTTCCATTTCTAGAAAAGACAAAATATTTCTGTGCCTAATTATTTTGCAACTATAAAAGGGGAACCTAGTGTTTTGAAAGAGACTGATCAGTCAGTCTGGCTACACTCTTTGCAACATCTGACCTGCAGCCTTCCCCTTGACTATTTCCACTTACATCTTATAACATTTTGGAGTTTCATAGCCCATGACATCCACCCTGCCTTATTTCATCAGTGCATTTCAGGTCTAGACTGTGTCCAAAGCCCCAGGGCCATGCCTGTCTGCCTTGCAGTGACTTATACTCCCAATTGAAATGGAGGCTAAGGTAATCCAAGACCTAAAGCATGCTGAGATTTGAAGCTCTCTTGCAGGTTCAGCTGAAGGGGCATGATAAAGCAGTTCTGTGTAAGAGTAATGTTGCACCAGTAGCCATAAGAAGAAAAAAAAAATGCAAAAGGTCCAAATAAAGACATGCCAGTACTAGCAGGTACATTTCTAACATCAGCATATTTGTTTCCTGAGGCATGCATATTAGAAGGACCTTTCTTGGTAATACTTTTGTGGGTGGATAAGAGTTGGAAAATACCTTTTTTCTCTTGCAACAACACCCTCTGAAGTGATACAGTGCTACAGCACATGACTTAACTCATAGAGGAGAATTAATGAAAACAAGCCTTATTTACTTGTGGAAATAAACACTGTAGGTTTTTCCCGTTCCCCCTCCCCCACTCCTGCTGACACTGCCAAAACCTTGCACTGTTCTGTCTCACCCTTAAATCTTGTAAGTAAACTCAGGGATGAAAAGTGTGCCTTTGTTCCCTAAAGTATCAAAGGAATTGTGATGTTCCTTTCTCATGCCAATCCTTATAACAATCATTAAGTCAGCACAATAGGTGCCGGGCTTTCATGTCCTTAGGGTTGATGACACACACACAAAATATTACTGTTATTGTTATTTTTACTATTTTTAGGCATACTTTGTTAAGACTGAAGCAAGCTTACGAAAATAGCAGACATTCAGTCAATGGCTGAAAGATGCTGAAAGATGTCTCTTGGGAATGGCTTGCAAAGCCTCACATGAGACAGGTGCAGTGAGGAAGAAGCACCAAGTCACAGTCCTCAGCCAAGAGTGTAACATATTTGGTACCGAATTCTACCAAGAAAAAGACCTGGAAGCTGTAGCTTTCTGTATTTAGATTCTGTTGTAATTGAAAAGCAAATATTATAAACAAGATTACCAAAATATACTGACTCATTCTCAGGTGTTTTGTGAAAGCGGGGTCCAATTTCTTCAGGGCTCTTCCTTAGTGGCAAACCGAAAAGTGTATCTCAACTGGATTTCCATTTAATTTGATTTAATTTTTATTTGTGTTTTTATTGTTAGCATGAAGCAAACTGTGGATCTGGAACCTTCAGAATTCACAGAACCTCTAGACTGTGTTAAGTATGAAGCTAGATGCTTAGGATTACTCATACCAGTACAAAGAAATCCTCAGATCTAACCAACACAACAGTAATAATAAGAATTATGTACCAAATGCCAGTCCCATTATTTCAGATCTATCTTATTTTACAAATGGAGAAACTGTGATTCAGAGTGGCTAAAAGGTGCTGATAGTTGTTGATTTCCAACAGGGAATAGAACTTAGTTGTTTCAGATTATAGTTTGAAACAGAATGCTTCCCCTTAAACAAAAAAAATTCAGCTTGTGAAAACCAAGAGATCATACAATTCAAAGTAGAATCACAGCATCACAGAATAGTAAAGGTTGGAAGGGACCTCTGGAGATTATCTAGTCCAACCCCCCTGCCAAAGCAGGTTCACCCAAAGCAGGTTGCACAAGAACCCATTTAGGTGGGTTTTGAAATTCTCCAGAGTAGGAAACTCCACAACCTCTCTGGGCAGCCTGTTCCAGTGCTCCATCACCCTCACAGTAAAGAAGTTTTTCCTTACGTGCAGACGGAACTTCCTGTGTTCCAGGTTAAGTCTGCTGCCCTTTGTCCTATCAGTGGGCACCAGTAAAAAGAGACTGGCCCCATCCTCTTGACTCATGTCCTTTATACATTTATGAACATTGATAAGATCTCTTCTCAGCCTCCTCTTCTCCAGGCTAAACAGACCCCTGTCTCTCAGCCTTTCCTTGTAAGAGAGATGTTCCAGTCCCCTAATGACCTTTGTAGCCCTCTGTTGGAATCTCTCCAGTAGTTCCCTGTCTCTCTTGAACTGGGGAGCCCAGAACTGTATATGTACTCCAGATGTAGCCTCACTAGGGCAAAGTACAGAGGGAGGAGAATCTCCCTCAACCTGCTGGTCACACTTAATGCACCCTGGGGTACCATTGGCCTTCTTGGCTACAAGAGCACACTGCTGGCTCATGGTTAACTTATTGTTTACCAGGCCTCCTGGGGCCTTCTCCATGGAGTTGCTTTCTAGCAGGTCAACACCTAACCTGTACTGGTGCTTTTGGTTATTCCTCCCAAGGTGCAGGACTCTACACTTCCCCTTGTTGAACTTCATCAGGTTCCCCTGTGCTCAACTCTTTGGTCTGTCCAGGTCTCAAATGACTGATCCCAAAGTTAGTAATACATACCCTCTAGTTCCAACAAGTATGTGATTGCGCTTGATACATCTAACTAGCGAGACTGGTACATTGAAATATCTTGGCTGATAGTGTAATTTAGTACCCAAAAGTCTGATGCTGCAAATCCTCTGTTGACATAGTGGAGCATCCAATCTGTGTAATCACTGAGGGATAAAAAACAGTGGAGGCAAGTATTCAAATACTTCACAAATTGTGAAAATCAAGTATCTGAGGTTAAGTGAAGGTCAATAAAACTACGGAAAAAAGCAACACAGAGGAAATGTTTGCCTAGATGTACATTGCTGGAAGACCTGACTAAAGTGTCTTAAAAACTTTTCTCGTGGTCCTTACTAGAGGTTTGGCAGAGACCTGAAGCATCCATTCCTGTTTTTTAAATAAACCTCAATACTTGTTGTTAGAGGAGCCTTGTGTGTATGTGGCTATTGCCACAGATGTTTAGAAATCCAAACAGAGTGGGTGAATTGAGGGAAGTTATTTGTTCCTTTTTGTTCATCATTAAGTACTACCATATTAAACCAACGTACCTAGTAATCAGTGATAGAAAATGCAATTTGACCAAGTATTTTTTCACCTCCCCATGTGTACCAGATAATTCTAACCAGAACTGCCTTCTTCAAAACATAATTTCCATACTCCACTCTATTTTGTACCGGTTTGGAAAGTATTTATTGGCTGAACATAACAGAACAGTGATGCCTGCCAAGCATAACCTCCTTGACTAGAAATGAAGGCAGCACTCAGCTATCACTGACTATTAACTCATAAATCAATTGACATGAGTCTGGAACACTGGTCAGCAATTAAATGTATCAAATTTGCAAATATTTTTTTTCATGTAGTGTAAATGATCTGGGTATGATAAAGTAATATTGATTTTGAAAAGCAAGCTAATTTACTGTTGATTCTTTAAAAAAATCACCTATACAGGACATGTTAAACCACAAAACTGTAATACGTGACTGGCAGCTCTTTCTAGATGGATTGCAGAACCAAAAAAACCCCATAGGACATATTACTGTGAGTATTGAAGCAGCAGCATAAGGCTTAGGTGGATGTATAGTCATCCATTTAATTAATTATATACATTTATAATGTGATTGAGCATCTACTCAGGTTGGTAAATACCATAGACAATGTTTCACAAGAGCATTGTCAGGCCAAGCAAATTTTACACACTGAATGTTAGGTTCTCATGTAGAATTTTTTCTTCCCTTTCCAGTTTGAAAAAACAAACAACTNGTCCCCATATAACCTCACACAGGCCCTTTCCTATGCAGTCGCTTGACATAGTGCAGACACACAGCAGCACAAAAGAAAACACATTGAGCCTTAAATGTCTTAAATGCCTCAGAAGGGAGACAAACAAATTGTTCATCACTTTTTGACCATGACTGGCCACTGTGTTGTAACCAGCAGTAGAATTTAGGACAGTAGGCTTCTGGTGAATGGTAACTTGTGTCATTTTTTTTAATGTGTCGGATGACACCCCATAGACACCTCTTGCATAAGAGACAGAGTAGAAATGAGTTGCCCCAGCATTTGTTCAGAGTTTGTATGTTTGGCTGTTCCTTTGACAGCTTCACGTCCTTACTCTCTTCAAAGTAGCCAGTAGTCGCTCCAAGCAGGCACACAGAGAGCTATAACTCCTGAGCAAGGACTTTTAAACACAGAGATGCTCACAGACAGAGGCTTCTCTAGATCTAGCTGTGGTACAGGTTGCAGGCAGACAAAATGCGACCCCCTAGCCATGCCCTTGTATGACCAAATCTTCTGCCCAGTCCTGTGAGGACATTCCTCATAACCTACTTCACTCCACATTGGCAGGAACTTTTCCAGTTCAAGCTCCTTGCTTATCCCTGCTTCTCTCAAACTATATGAAAGTGTTCAGAAAAGCCAGGATTTATGTTCAACTTAGCCTAAATTTTCCCATTGATTTATGGACCAGGTATGCACTTGTATCTTCAGTACCTGAGCTCAAGCTCTTGAAACATATACTCTTAGAGAACTGGTGGTTTCTACTTTGATAGTGATGCTGTGGTTCCTACTTTGCAGACCTCATAGAGAAACTAAAGCCCACGTCTCCTATTATATGGAGAAACGTAACCTTTTGAGTCACCCTGGAAGTTATTGCTAAAGGAGAGGATCCAGAACCCAGGCTAGGATCTTAATCACTGTCATCTTGCAGTTAATCCAATTATACATCTTATTCATATAGTGCTTTACAGTCAATCACATACAGTGGAATATTAGTATGTGACTTCAGGAGCACAGCAGCCAATTACCAGGTCATATCCACATTCATGGAGACCTATCAGATTATTAAAATGCATTTAACTGGAGACTGCCCTAGAAAAGGCTGGACTGTAGTTTCCATGCACTGTCAGAACAAATTGATCAAAAGCAGCAGTTCAGGATCCTGGCCTACTGTGAGGGACGAGGGAATAAACAGTTGTCCCTCTTCACTGAGCAGCCACCCCTCCACAGGCAGCTGGCAATGCAAGCAGGACACCTAAGGGCAATCTGCAAAAAGATTATTTCCTATTAATGAAATTCAGTAGCCTCTAAGGTAAGCAAGTTCTCCTCAGTCTAAGACTCTGGAGTCAAGCCCCTTTCTTCCATTTGAGACTCATTAAGCAAAAAAATAATCCAGTGGAAAATGGCTGCTTATACAAAAACAAAACAGTCTCCTCTCCCTGAGACAGATTTTGTAAGCCAGATGGATATTTTCCATGGCTTTATGTGATTTATTGCAGTGTGTTGGCACTAACCAAGGAGTTTTGATATAGTGTATATCTTATCCAAATTGTTCTCATAGAAATGATTCTTGATCTGTCAAGTCTATCTTTAAGTTTAGAGGTCCCTGGGAGAATGACTTTGTTCAGCAGAAATATAAATAGTATAGAATGAAACCCTTCGTCTTGTAAACTGTTTTGCAGGTTGAGAGCCTCACACTGATTCACAGAGCTCCAGTGTCAGACCTGTTTTGACATGTTGCTTAAGCATCACTCCTTACTAATTAGCAGTATGTTCAATAAAAGGTACAAGTTATCAGCTGACAGGCAGCATTAATTTGATGACACCACAAGAATACTTACAAAATTAAATTAGTCTCAGCATTGGTTAAAAAAAGGATACAGACCAACAAACCATGGTAGAGACAACATGCACGTGGGAGAGGTTTCCCTCAAGTTTTCTCAAGAAAAGAACCCTACAGCACTGCAGGAAGTTATCCCTGCTCTCTTTGGGCTAAATGAAATGAAAATGTAATTATGGGGGTGAAGTCTATAATGCAGAATTTTGATATTTTTACTGGGAGCAATGTTTAATGACCCAGTAAAGCTGTAATAACATACGGAGCCATTCATCTCCAGGCCTCTGAGACAAAAATAGTCCAGACAGCCACAACGAGGTTGTTATCTGGTGAACATCCAATAAGACAAAAGTTGGATGTGTTGCAGTCACTCCTAAATGAGCCCCGTGTGTAAAGCTGGTAGTTATAAAACTATTTTTAGTTTCTGTCCAGAAAGGTAACAAGGTGAAAGAGAAGTTCAAAGACCTCATCTGTGGTCTTGGCAGACCCAGTGAGGGCTGCAGAGAAGACTGACTAGGGGAAGTGGTGAATTTGGGTTGGGAGGATACGTATTTGTCTCGGGTCTCGCACACACAATGCCATTCAAACTTTGTTTGACAGCAAACCTGGCATTCAAACCAGAGGTTCAGCACTGGTCTCTCTGTAACGGTTTATGTACAGGTTGACAGGCAGCCCCAGAACAAGCACAGCTGGTATCTGGCAAGACCATGCAACAAGCTGTACAATCAGCTGTGAAAACTTTAGGAAGCTATGACAAATAAAAAACCTTACAAGCCACTTATTTTGCATTTTTCATGAAAACTTAAAAACCTGCAAACAATCTCACTTCAACATTAAAACTTGTAATCTCTGCTCCAAGCTGTTTTCTATCAGCAATATTGTACCTATAACTCAAAGTAGTCAGTTTGCCCAGAGGAAACACCATCAGAAAAATGCTTCTCCAAAAACTATACCAATTTGTCCTTTCCCTTGCCATTGGTGCACAATAATTTGCAATACAAGCAACGCTAGGAACAGGAGGGATTTATTTTGTAGCTGTTAGAACTTGCCTCTCACATGAAGGAGATAATCTCCCAAGATTTACTCCTACGATGGGATATTCCAATCGTTCCATGGATTTCAGGATTAGTCATATCTGAGGTAGAATTCTTTTTTAGCTGTTTTTAAATGTCAGGAGTGAGAGCTCTCAAAATTAACTGCTTGTGGGACCAGTTCTGGAAGATTTGAACATAGTCAATACTTTCGTATGTTGTTGCAAAACAAAAATCAACTAAGCAGCCTATTTTCCAATTTGGAAGCATTCTTAGAAAAGTGCTGGGATGGTACAAATCAACTTTGAATTTTGCAATGCATTTTAAGGCCTTACTGAGCATCCACATGGAAAATCTAGCACTTTCTTCAACAATGACGCATGTCATGGATAACATTTTCTATTTCTTTGTCCCTCTGAAACATAAAGGCCCCTTTGTTGGAGGGTGTTGTGTACTTCGATTTCCTGTCAGCCCATGGAGGGCCAGCTGAAGAGGCAGGATAAAACATTTTCCTTTCGCCTCCAAGAACTCTGTGTTCATATCCTGGGTATTGTCTGAAGTGACATAAGGCCTGAGTGATTTTCTATTGACCTATATGTTCCTTGTATCAAACAACCCTCGTATCAGTGAGCAAAACCCACCATAATATGACCAAGCCATCAAGCTACATAATTATTTTTAAGATAGCAGGCAGTAAGCAAGCAGGGTGATTCACCTAAAACTTTGACTGAAGCTGTTCACAGACTTCTAGTTAGGCATTTCATGGTAAAACGAGAAACCAAGCAGCTCTATCCTCACATCAACAGATTTTACACCAAAACAGTTTCATCGTCCTCAGCCTCGGAAATGATGCAAATCCAATATACGGTTCACCTCTTAAGTTAAGTTAAAGAGGGCAAGGGGGCAAAAGAAAACAGGAAATACCTAAAAACCTCAAAAAGTACTCAGGATTAATTTTTTTCAATTTTGTTTTTTATTAATAGATACATTTTTAAATGTATTTAAATGTCTGTCATTACATTGACAGACCTGACCAGCAGAGTTTCCTCCTGAAATTATTTGCACAGGAAACTTTGTCAAGGAGTCACCCCACATGTTCAGGGAGAGGTTTTGATTTTACTCAGATGATTCATGGCATTACAGTGCTATGTTCTCTTTGGATATTTGATGTTCATAGGGATGTAATTTTCATATTTTCAAATGTTGTGTCTTTTGTTTTTCCTTCTACCTGCCTGCTTTTGGGGTAGTCATCAGACAAGGAAAATGTTCCTCTAAAGGAGTACTGTGAGTTCTCATAAAAAGATACTCTAATTGTTCAGGCACTTGCACAGCCCAGCCCTGTTTATAATAACCTCAGGTGCAACGTCCATGCCAGAAATAGTTTACTAGGGAAACTGGAAGTGTTTAAGCCACTTTATTACTTGCATGAGCTAAATGCAAACATTCCACCTGGATAAGCAGCAAGGGAGGACATGCTGTTACAAACCTTGAACAAGTGACGCCAGAGCAGAAGCTGAACCCAAGTCAGAATGGTGTGACAGACTCCAGAGCTTTCTAAAGCATTTCAGAGGAAATCGTTAAGTTCAAGTCAGTCAGATCAAGCTGACTGAACACAACATCTACTTCTTTACACCCCATCTTCATGCTCCAGCTTTGCATTGCCAATACTTGCCACACAGCAGCACTGCTGTCTCTCTCCTGCAACAGGACTTGTGGTGCCAAGCTCAGGTCTTTAGGAGAAGCATAATCCAGGGCTGTGACAGAGAAGTCCAAGTGAGGAGGAGAAGCTGCAGTGCAAGCTACAATGAAGCCAGGTGAGCAAGTCACTTTGGAGAATGTATTCCCTGATGTCACAGCTTCTCCCCATGTTGCCACCTTTAACTTTGGCCTTGCTAGCATGTCTGATATTCTCAGAGATATCAGAACCTCAGCATTTCAGAGTGCTGGTCCAGTTCACATATCCACACTATTGAAAAAGTGCATTAGTCCAGATCTATCCTTTGATTCTGCGCAAACACAGATTGAAAGCAATCCTCTTCAGCCATCTTCACAAATCACATTTGTTTCAAAAAGCCTATTTTTAGTCTGAAATCTGAAACATGCAGGTGAGCTTGTTACAAACCCTGGCTCTGATTAAAAGCAAAGCTTTCCTTTTAGGTCTCTTTAGACAGGAGAAGCAAAGTTGCTTTCTCATACTTTAGATCTCTTTGTCTTTCCTTCTCTCTCTCCAATTTTGTCAGTGCCAATAGTGCTTTGCAATGCTGTTTTAGCAGTGGTGAAATGGCATATGCTAACAAAAATATTCATTCATAATTTATTCATAAGTATTCCAACCAACTTTTCATCTCCAGCCAAGGCAAAGAAATGGACAAACATATCCAGGCTTCAGTTTTCAAGCACTTTATTCACTGCACATTGAATCAGCTGTGCATCACTTTTCTGAAAACATTCAAATCATCTGTTTCTGGCTGGTGCTGCACTTTTGGATCACTGCAGTAGAGCATTAGGAAAACATTCAGGAATATCTTCAGAAAACTGGATGACATTTCTTTGCTCCATGACCTTTTCTAGTTCATCTCCACCTTTGCAAATTTTCTCTGGTTTATAACAAGGAACAAGAAAATGTACTTCTTTTAGAAACAGCTGCATTTCATCTTAGCAGCATGGGTTGGCCACTCTCACAGACATAGGTTTTGTATCCAGGTTCTGTAGACAGTCCGAAAAACAAAGCCAGAAACATCAACATCAAAAGATATTGTTTACACATCAGTCCAATTTTTCTGCACTATTAGCTTTTGCCAGTGGTGTGTGTCTCTTTTACAAGCATGTCACATGCTTCCTACAGGGAAAGTAAGAGACCCATGTTGGACCCTGAGGCTTCAAAAGGTATGTGTGCTTTGTGTCCAAGTATTGTCTATCTAACAATGGAGCTATTCCACGGAAGCAGCAGAGCAGCTGCTTCTCTCCACCCACCTTTGTAGAACAAAGCACCAGGCTCCTCAGGAGTCAACTTTGTTGTTTTGCTGTTGTATAACTAGCTGTCATACCGCCGCAGGCGCCAGTGGCCACAGCCCCCCTTGTGGGAGCAAACAGTTCAAAAGCAGGGCTGGGTTTATGCAGTTTAATTTGATGTGTCAAGCATCTTTATTACAAGCATTCTTGCAATGTTTGCTGTTAACAATCAGAAGAGAACATGTATCAAATTTAGACAGGACATGGGGAGGGGCAGAGGACAGCTCTGGCAGCAACTCTCATTCATGCTGACAGAAACTGTACTTTTCAGGGCCAGCATGCAAACTACCAAGAAAATACTCCAGCACACTGTAATGTTAATCTTCCTTGAACATCAGGTGAGATTACAACCAATAATATTTGCTACTCACAATCCAGTCTTTACCCCTTCTCTATATCCGTGACAATTACTTCCAAGAGGAGGAAAAAGAATGTTTGCAGATAAACATTTTGTGGCCAAATTAGTCAGGCCAGATGTAAGTTAAACTTACAGTAACTATGATGATTTCGTACTCTCTCTCCAAGTGGCTGTTTCACTCCCATTCGGATTCTTGGGAACAATCTGACACAACGTGCGTAAGTGCTCAGTAGAATTCCCTCTAACAGAGATAACACGCTGTAAGTGATCACTGTGTTCAGTGATCTCAGTATAGGAAAAGACACTTCTCATAAATATATTCTTCAAGGAATCACAGCAAAAAGAAAAAAATCTCAAACCAAAACCAGTTGCTGACAGACCAAACCCTTCTCGAAAACACACAGTGTTTTCTTCTGCCATGTCTATTGCACTGGCACCATGGTGATAAGCAATTTAGATCTATTCCTGATTAAATCCAAGAAAGATGACATACTTCATAATGATGATAGGCAGGTGGACAGAATGATATAAAAAATAATCTGTTCATTCCTGTTTCTCACAATACCTGTACACATTTTGATTCACAGCTTAAACCTCCTGGCTGCAGTTAATCCTTTCAGAAATAAAATTAACATACCAGGCAATAATAGTCTTCATATAAATGAAAAAGCTTTTCTTTTCCATGAACCCATTGACTCATTCATCTTCCAAGTCTCTGCTCCCAACATGTTTCTTATAGCAAACCCTCTGCCACTAACATTCACACATGAACTTTCTATCACAACTAGTGACAAGAAAGAAACAAAAGCAAGCTGCTTGTTTGTACAGGAGCAAGAATGGTCTTGTGGTTAAGAAACTGTGCCTGTGTCTGAAGACATATGGATTCCCTTCTTTATGCAGAGCTATGATTTCTGTATGAGTTTGTACCATTCGCCTTATCTCTTGTCTCAATTCTCCTTCATCTAAAGAGAGCACTCTGAACAACAGAGCTTTCAGATCAACCTGGGACAATGTATTTGCTTCATTTCGATAGTTGAAAGCACATTCACTAGTTTTAGTTGCATATATGAGTAATTATGTTACCATAAAGACTGCTATATGGTAATGATCCATCTACACCAATTTTCTTAACCAAACTTTCCCTGAAGTCTGTATCTATGCTAAGAGTGTTGGGCAAGCAAATACCAGCTGAGCAAGAAGCCCAAGCCTTGTTATGGTAAGTAGATAGACACCACCCAAGGAAGGCAGCCCAAGGCAATGGGCAGCTGGATAGAAAACAAAGAAAATTCCTTTTTCATAAATGAGCCCCTCTCCAGCAGCACACAAACATGCCTGAACTAGCTCTCTACAGTTCAAATAAAACCACCTCAACCTTCCAGTTTTCTCTACCTAGCAACAGGCTTCCTCACAGGGATTACATGCTCTAACACAAGCATATATACCACTGTGTTGTGTGATGATTCCCCCACTTCACTTCAAAAGAATAAGGCAAAAATCCCGTGAGCGTGTAAAAGGGTTTATCATGTATGTTGTTACACTGTCTTCTAACAACAGCACGTTGTTACCAGAGCACTGTCTAATCAGTTACTTAATAAAAGATGTCCTTCCCAGTACCAAGTGGAAAACATGCACGTACGCCAATGAGAAAGCTCTGGGAATCCTTTCCAGCTTTGTCCAATCTGATAACTCTCCACAAAACAGTACAACTGTGACAAAATGGTGTTTGTCAGTGGTAAAAGAGAGGTCTGAGGTCTTTTCTTACAGACTTCTCTCCAAACTGCATCACTTGCCTTTCCACTTCATGCACTCCCCTGGCCATTTAGCACCCCTATACATGAAGCATGTCACATGACCCCTTATTATTCATGAAATGGTAAGCAAAACAGTCTTCAGAGAGCTGCTCTGTCTGCTTATCATAGTACTAATCTCACCCACAGTATTTTTGATCACTCTGATGTCTGCATCCATGTGCTGCATGCCCCTGGGCTCAGGAACCTTATCATATTGTTGATCTGCAAAGAACCATGCACACTCTGTATTTATAAATAACAGAAGTAATTATTACTAGTAAATAATATATACTAGCTCATTTGAAATGAATCATGTTCTTCAGTCACCCTGGAGAATGAATAAAATAGGCAAAGCTACAAGGCATCACTTTAAAATACTTCTTATATAATTATGAAATTGCATTAGGCTATGACTCATTCCTGCAAATACAGGGTTCATTGAGGGTAATTAAAGTAAGTCACTATCTCTTCGAGGCAGTGACTCATAGGCTGCTGCCCGTAACAGAGTGCAGTGAAGTCAGAGAGAAGTTCCCCTCTTCCCACTGAAAAAGCAATAGCAGCTTACTAAGGCAATGGGTAGGATCAGCTTGCCCTTCT
Organism: Eurystomus gularis; assembly: GCA_013400335.1. NCBI lineage: Eukaryota > Metazoa > Chordata > Aves > Coraciiformes > Coraciidae > Eurystomus > Eurystomus gularis. Next base: position 53,363 of record VZZY01023216.1, on the reverse strand, counting down.
CTTCATTTAGCCAGCAGGTTTGGATTTTTTTCCGTATTCAAGAAGTTAAATCAACTACATATTACCTAAGTGTCTTAATAGGACTATAAGGAGAAAGAAGAGGGCTAAACACAACCAGGAAGTACCCAAATGTTATTTCCCTAAATTATTGTTTTTAGGATTTAGGAAAATTATGTTGTCTGTGTGTAAGAATAGAGCAGATACCTAATCAAAAGTTGTTAACAGTAAGGTGTCATACTTAGTAGGTATTTGTGGATTTTTTCATGATAGAAGTCAAGTTGCAGCTGAGACTGAACTAAGAGCATCCAAGAGCTAAGAAGAGGAAATTAAGAGTGTCATGCTCCTTTGATACTACGGGAGAATTATAGCGAGACAGGTGATATTAGCGTCTACATCCATTATACCTGCACAATGGCTGACAAGAATTTATGTTCTCAAATCTTTTCTAAAAATACATGCCTTAGCCAAGTCAGGTTGAAGTAATTCATATAGTTTGTGAACTTGGTCACCAAAATACAAAGCTACTGAAAAAAAAAAAAAGAGTATAAAAGACAGTAGAATTTAGCTGCACCTCTCCCACACTCTAGCACTAATGACAGCTCATAAGTAGCTCTTTGTTTATCTCTGCCATGGTTTTCCATGCTCTACAGTTGGTGTTGTGTGTTTTCTAGCATGCTTTGCTTTGCTAAATGCATTTTATTTTTTATAAGTATATTCTTTTCATGAGCTTTTCAGTTCTTTTGATGTGGGAAAAGCCAGACATCAAATACATTTCTCATTGATATTCTTAACAGTATTTCATATCACAAGATTGCTGTCCACATGATGAGAATTAACAGGGAAAAGTGTATGCTTTTCTATATATAAATTAATCTAAAACCTACGAGTGCTGGGAAATGTATTTTTTTGGAATACATGATTAAGCCGATAGCATGTTAAAAGAATGCTTTCTCATTACAACCCCCTTTGCAGTAACACGGATTGTAATTGTAAGAATCTGTGACAGTTCAGTATTAATTAACTGGTTTCTTTTCCTTAAAGCTTACCATCCCTGCTAAAGCTTGCAAAATGCCACGCAATACCAATAATGGAGCCCATGCAGAGTTTAACCTGTTTTATGAGCCTAATCAGAACAAATTTATTAAGGAAGATGCCAGAAATACTCAAGGAGGTGCCATTGTGTCCAAGTCAGGTTAACTTAATACAGTGCTTTAAACACTTACCTTCTCTTTCAGGCTTCCCGAGCACATTCCAAATATTGAGTGGTTGCTTCACTTCTTTCTCTGTATCAAAGGGGACATCAGCGTATCATCCTGACAAGCCTCATTTGAATATAAGGCATGGTACTGTGCATTGCCCACAGGGCCTAAAAATCAAGGTGGAATTCATTTAGCAAGCTATTTTTTAAAGGGGTTTACCTGCCAATTTATTTCTTTTCCTCATTAGGAACTGAGATTGTAACTGATAAAAGCAATCTGCTTTGGAATTTTTACCCAGGTTTGCAATTATCCATGGTATATCATTGGGTATAAACCCACTTGTGCAAAAAAAAAAAAAGAGTAAATTTACATCTTTGTAATTGTACTGGATCTGGCTGGGATGAACTTAACTTTCTTCATAGCTAGCCCTGGCCTCTGTGGCGAGAGTGGTGTTGATAACTCACCAGAGTTTTGGCTACTACTAAAAAGTACTTCCAGAGCATTGACTGTCTCTCCAACCTTTCCCACCACAGGTCAATAGGCTGGAGGTGGGCAAAATACTGAAAGAGGCCACAGCCAGGGCAGCTGACCCCAACTGACCAAAGGGATATTCCCTACCATATGATGTCATGCTCAGCAATAAAAGTTGAGAGAAAGGGCATTGGGGGGCAGGGGGAAAAGGAGGAGGAATGGGAAGTTAAGGCATTTGTTTTCCAAAGTAACAACTACGCATACTGAGGTCTTGCTTCCCAGGAAGTGGCTGGACATTGCCTACTGATGGAAAGTAGAGAATACATCCCCTCATTTTGCTTTGCTTCTGTGTGCAGCCCTTGCTTTTCTCATTAAACTGCTTTTATCTCAATCCATGTGCTTACCCAATGTATTTTCCCCTTTGGCCTGTTGTGAATAGGGTGTGAGAGAGTAACTGGGGAGGGAAAAGCTGTCCGACATCCAGCCAAGGTGAACCCACCATATTAATATTCATTGACTTTTAACCTCTTACACTTTGATATTCCAGAACTTTCAGTTCAGGTAGGAAGAACTGGAAGGCCTTTCATAACTTACCATTGCATCTGTCTATTCTTCATGCCTCATTCAAGCACTTTCTTATTTTTATGGTTCAGGTTTTCATACAATAAAAGCTGTAAGCTCACACCATTCATTAGGTGTTGCACCAATCTATCAAATGGAAACATCAGGTTATCTTTTTGCCAGACCAGTTTGCACAGAGGCCCTTCTGTATAAAATGAGTTCTGCATTTGAAATCAGTGAGTCATAAACACACAGCAGCACTCTAAAAATCAGCATCACAAATAGCCATCTCCAGTGATTAAATCCTGTGGACTGTTTCAGCAGAGAGGTGCTAATTTTGTGACACAGAAGTTCAGAAGATCACACTAAAATCCTTAGCTGACCTCTTCTGTCAATTTTAATGACATTTATCAGTGTTCTGGCAGCTCTATCCAACATCTCCTTCATATAAAATTAATCCACTCTCTTTTCCCTTAGAAATCTTTAAAGAGCATAACTGGACAGAGCAAAGAAACTTACTAAAATGTTCTCTATTCTGTCCTCTTTTTGCAGGCATGTGCTCAAGCACTCTAGAAAAGAATTCAATGTTTTAAACTAAAATTATTTCTAAACAATAAAAAAATCCATACTAGGGAACATCAGTCACTTGACAAGCAGGAAACCTTTGAAATGTGCTCTGTATTTCTAAAAGAAATAGTCTGAATTCCAAATTCTTGGCCTTCCTGAAATATGCGGGACTTCCTTTCCCTCATTTATGTCCATCCTAAAAAATTCTCATTGCTTTTTCTCACCAATGGAACTTCATTAGCGTGGAAAAAGAATGACCAAAGCTATTATTGCAGGACCAGGAACAAATGTGTATGAATTCTGTATGCTTGTGTACTAAAGAACTGTATGAGACTGGTTTTTTTATAACATTATCCTGTCTTTCCTACTTCTCCATTCCTATTTATGTTTCTGATTTGTCTCAATATAAACTAAAGTTAGACACGGTGTCCCTGAAATATCTATGGCACTAATGGATGGCACTAAAATAACAATGACTACAGTGCCATTGCTTATAATGCTCATCCAGAAGATCTGGCAGCAAACCAAACTGTACTCATCATAGATACAAAATTAGTTAGGATAGACATACACAAAAAGCAAATTCCTTTTATCAGTACATCACTTTTATTGAACTCAGTTGTCTAAATTGTGTATGATGACTGCATTTAGTGCTGTTTGCCACGTTAAGTAATGCTACACTGTGTATCAAGGCAGTCAATCTATGTATGTCAATCTATATATGTCAACGTCCAAGGCAAAGTTTTTGCTTCCAGCAGCAAAAGAAGATTCAAGGCTAGATCCTGACAAAACCACCACAAATGCAGTTCATGGGAGAGCACAGTCTTTTAATTATTTGTTGTAATACTTCAGGATAAACTGAAACCAGAAATTAAAATTACTTTTGATTTTATATGCCTTATTTAATCCAATGAGTTAAAGAATGAAGCAATCTGTTCCCACTTTGTATACATTCCCATAACAATGGCTTTTGATAGGAACCAAGCTTTTATTTTCTCCCAGCTATGTGCATACAGCATGCCCAATGTTCTAATTGCTTCCATTGTGAGATATTGTTTTGATATTCAGTGTAGGATCACAGGTATTACTATGCCTCTGACACTTGGAAGGCATTGGCAAAGTCAGTGGCTCATTTATTTAGAAGTTGTGCTTTAAATTGTTTCTGTGTCACAGAAAACATTTACATCTGTGTTTTCAAATAGTGCAAGGAATGTTTGAGAGGTAGGCACAGTGGCACTGAGCCATGTAACTAGGTTTGCTCCTGGAGATTTGTAGCAGTACAGTTTGCAATCCTCATTATCACTGAGAACACAGGCCTAGGCCCGTGTGAGGCTCAGATTGTTTATCACTTCTCTCTTTCTCTCACTCTTTGTTCCTTTTTCTTTAATTTATAATAAGAAAGATTCAAGGGGGGCAACTTTTCTGGGATAGGTAATTGGTTTGGCACAAGTATGTCTGAGTAAGCTGGGACATTACAGCTTGGGAAACAGACAACTCATGACAACAAATGATAGAAGGCTACAATATTACAAGCGCCTTGGAGAGAGTAAGGAGGCATCAGGTTTCCACCCCCTCTCAGTACAAAATCTGGGGTCTATCACATGGAGATGGTAGGAGTAAGGTTTGTAACAATGAGATCAGGTTCTTTGTGCAGCAGGTGTGTTGTGCTGGTTCAGCCATCATCATTTTATGCTGCCACCAGTTGCCTGATCACACAGGCCAACACTGAACTCAGCAACATCCCCTCAGAAGTCTTCTTTCAGACAGTCCTGCCATAGGTTACTGTGGGCCCAGCTCCTCTGCTGCCCACTGCAGTGCCAACATTGCCTACTGGACACAACAGAGAGAGATGGCTCCCTCAGTGGCCCTTCACATGGAAAGACACCACCCAGAGAGCTCAGCAAGATGCAACCAACCCCAAGAGAAGCCACACCCACCAGGAAGCTCCTCCAACTACTTGGCTCCTGATCGATATAATCTTGGCCTCTCCCATCACCACAACCACAACCACCTGGGTGAGGACATAGCCACAAAGACACAGATGGGCCAGGTTCTGCCTCTGGAACATGAAGCCAATAGGAAAACCAAAACATTCTGCTAGGTTGTGGCTCGTTCACAGGCTAACTCCAACTTGGGGCCCACAACTGGGGCCCCAGCACGTCAAGGTGCTAGAACCATGAAATTCACTGCCCAAAGAAGTAATGAAAACTACAGTTTGTCTGAGCTCTCCAGCAAACTGGACAAGTACATGGAAAATAAACTTTTTTATTCTGGGGGCCCTATCAAACAAGTTTGTCTTGTTATTGCTGTTCCTGAAACACCTACTTGTGTCCAGTGTTGAATAAAATGTGTAGGGCTGCATGGATCCTTTTTCATATGCCTTGGTAATGGTTTTAATGTTTTTATGCTCTATACTCTTGAAACTGGACCTCCTAAGAATCAAGACAAAAGCTCCTGTGCCACTCAACTAACTGTCAATAGTCCTTACAAATGCTTTGGAGGCTCTTCACCAGCTTCAGCCAAGGCTGACAGTGGGGATGATGTTTCTGAAATATTAATGATATACAAGATTTTTTTAAATCAATGACAGGAAGAAGAAACAGATCCAAATTCTTCACAGAATTACAGAATTGTTGAGGTTGGAAGGGACCTCTAGAGGTCATCTTATCCAACCACCGCTCAAGCAGGGCCACCTAGAGTTGGTTGCTCAGGCTCTAGGGAAAAAGGAAAATACTTAAAACATTCATTCTGCAGACACCATAGAAACAGTACAGAAGAGACACAAGAAGAAATATCCGATAAATTTTACAGCTCATGCAACACAGTTTTTACTGTAGAAATTTTACACGGAAATATTTTGAGGGACAGAGGTAAGGGGAATTTTACTTTCAAAATTTGGATTTGACTTTATCAACCTGGGTAGTTCTTAATGTTCATATTTATCTTGTTTCCTTGGCATAACTGCACTATGTCCCATGACTAAGATGTTATAAATATACTCCAGCTATAAATGACTCATAGCTCTCAAATATACTACATAATATCAGATTTTGAAAGTAATACATATACAATGCATTAATATTGCAGCAGCATTTGAATATATCTAAAAATACACAGATCTGACCACAAAATCCACTCCCATTGTAATAGTGCAAAATGGCATGATGAACTTCAAATAAATCTTCTTGTCAGCTGCATGTGGAGCTTTCAAACACAGCACATCTGTCTTGGTCCACAAATTCTCCTTTTGAAAAGAAAGCCGAATCCTTTCTCTCTGCTGCCATGTCCAGGATGTTGTTGCTTACCTAATACCCACTCAGCTTTCCTTCATATAATTTAGAATTCTATTTCAAAAAGTGCCTTGGGATATTTCAAGTATGAAGGGAACAATTTAAATCCCATATTTATTCTCTGTCATGCCAAGGGGCAAAAAGTAATAGCCTTATACAATGTTGCACCACGTTGCATAGACTGATGTGGTATTACATAACACTGGCTAGGTACTGAAAGAAGCGAATGTTTTCAACACACACACAAAAAGCCCTAAATGCGGGGGTCCTTTCAGTGCCCTGAATGAGCACAACAATATAGACATCGTAAGCAACAAATCTGGCTTTCAGCTGAACTCATTCAGACAGACATGAAAGACCAGTGCTCCTGTTGCGCTCACTTTGCCCGGTAGTGAACCAGGAAATGTTCTGTTAAATCTCTCAGCAAAAGCAACTGGATCTTGCGTTGTAAAATAATGTTTATTTTTTCAATCAAAAATTATAATGTTGGTGACTACACACCCTCTGATGATCATTTTTGAATCTTCTATTTTTATTTCAATCACAAAACTGAAGTCAAAATTGAAATTCAATGTTTGTCTACACTCCTATGGAAAAGTAAGAGATGATCAAGCAGCAAGCGATAATGTCTAAGAATAAAGGGCCAATACTGGACAATTAACAAACATCTGCACACTCTTCCCTGTATGTGTTAGCTCACTGTTGATCAATCAGGACAAGCTAAACTTCAGAGTATGACTTAAGAACAGGTAACCAAATTTCACCTTCTTCCTTACTCTTTTACACACATTCAGAAACTATTTTATTTTTTACCCCAGTAAAAAAAATCTTGTAGTGCAATGAAAATAATTTTCCTATATTAAATGAAACCGCTAATGAGCATAATGTGCTAACCTCTATTACTCCAGACACTGCTCAAGGAATATACTTCTACTGCACCAGGGAGCCAGCTCTGAGCACTGAACTGATAGCATCTATATGAATAAAGATCTATCTGGGAGCAACAAGAGCATGACTTTAAAGTAAGATGGTTTCTAAGAAGCAGACTTCAGACACTGCTGAGAGAAAAAACTGAAAACATTAGAAAGTAAAATTTTAAGCCAAAGGTCAGACTGCATTTTGAAGTGCACACATTCTCCACAAACTATTTGCGCTAACCAAAAAGATGGCAACATAACTGGCAGATGTTTTTATTTAAAGTTTGCATGCTCAGATACTGTAGTTGCTAGTTCCTTCTCAATTTTACATCTTAACTGCTCAGTTACTGATAAAACAAATATTGACTACATTACCTATCGTACAATTAATACTCTTTTTAATCTTCTTTTGAATATTCAATAATTCTGTCAGATAACTTCTGATAACTGCATACTTTTCCCACACTTAAATCTTTAGAGGTCTAACTATCTAACTAAAAAGACAGGAAATAACTGAGAAAAAATGTCTAACAGGCACATTTGAAGTCATCATTTTGCTATTAAAATCAAAATTTACACTCTGTTCTTGCAAAAATAATGTATGTTATAAACAATGAGAATAAGCTGGATATTAATGTCCTAGTGAAGGATGTCATCAGTCAATTATAAACCAATCATTTTTCAATGCATCATTTTTTCAGATGGATGTTAATGAGAAGAAAGTAGAAATAAAAAGAAAATGCAAGTAAAAGATACTGGTAGACAAGTTATGGAATGTGAAAGTAGGAAGTAAAGCCATTCTGAGTCTGTGCTTCCTCTTGCTTGACACACTGATACAAGGCAGCAAACAGAGCAACAGAGCAGCAGTAAATCTTTATGAGCAAAGCTGAAGGAACCACATGAATATTCACCTAATTAGCCAATCTAATTTGTATGTCCATTGAACTTTCTCAGTTAACATGCTCAAGTTTCTTCTGCAAGGTCTTGAGGAAGCTTTTCACCCTACAATTTCAAGGGTAATATTTACAGCAATAATAAACAACCATTCCCTTGCAATACTGAATCATGAAGGGTTACTGGAGAAAGAAGGTAAAAGGAAAGCAAGTTTAGAGAAACCACTAAAGAAGTTATGAAACCTTCCATAGAGATATTTCTTCTGTTACTCTTTGTGAAGCAAACTGTTATTGGTGCATTGCAGGTTTTTAAAGATCTTTCCCTAAACATAAAGAAAGATCTTCTGATGACAACAGCCAAAAGATCTCCCGAAAGTTATATGACACGTTTTATTTTTCTCAACTACTTTCAGAAATAATTTCTATTTTGTTTATATTCCAAGATATTGATTCAGAGACAATAATGAAATGCAGCTGATTTCTGAGACTTCTCTTTTTTCCAAATAAAAATTATTAATTATTTTTAAAATTTTAGTTAAAGTTTAAGGCATACTGGAACCTTAAAACAAAATTCACACATTACCACTCTGAATTATACTAATAGAGATTATTCTCTGAGTTAGAGGAAAGTTACACTAAATATACATAACCAAGAGCACATTATTGTTAGAAACCTTGTCCACTTCCATGCTAAGGGGCATTCTAAGTAAGTGCATTACAAATAAGTGGTTAAATAAAAACTCAGCTCAAGTTTATCAGAGTTCATACACATCAGTGAAGTCAGATGACAGTGTATGACAGTGTCCAGTGGCTGCCACAAGTGTTAGCTCAGTTAATGGTTTCACTTGTAAAACATTAAAAATCTGCTTTTACACTATTTTGTATTTAAACTAAGCCAAACCAGTAGTGCCACAACACTGTGTACCTGAAAGTGGTAGACTCACTTTGATGGATGCCTCAAAGACATCACAATTTGCATGAAAGATACAAATGCAAAGTTTAACTGCTGATTAATAACAGCTGTCACTTTCACATCCCAAGCTGGGAATTCATCTTGAACTAAGTCCCAGAGCAGAGGGGAGAAAGGTGATGTGCAAATCCAACTAATAGAAAAACAGGTTGGAAGGAAGCTAAAGATGTCACCGGTCCTTCCTGGTTCCCGGGGCAGGGCTAACGTACAGTACATAGCTCGTTCCCCAAAGCCTTTCCCTGGGGAGCTCTCAGGGACCTCCTCTCACTTCCAGCCTCTCACTTCTCTGCTCCAGCACGTTGCTATCATTTTGAATCAAATTTAAAAAGGGAATGTGTAAGTCCCCCCCAGAGAACAGCTATTAGTTACATACAGCTTCATATATTCTCAGTGTCTGCAGATAAATCACAATAACACAGTCTAAGTTGTCACAGTATTGCAGTCTAAGCTAGAAAACATGACTTTTTCTTTCCAAAAAAAAGAAAACTGCTAAAGCCTGAGGTGTTTCTAATATATAGGCAAAAATTGTCTCATGGGTCACCACCAGATTGTCACAGAAAAGAGAAAAACAATTTCAGTAGCAGTCGTGGCTCAGTGTCCAGAGCCAAAGACCATGTCAAAGTGACTCTCAGCTGGAGCAATGTTTATGCCCAAGAAGGAGGCTCTGCCCAGTCTTTTTGTTCAGAGAAAGATTAAAGAAGCTAAGGCTGGTCTGATTACAAGCCATCCTCTGCAGAGAGGGAGGTTATCCTTAATAAATAGCAAAATACTGCAAGCACAAGCCAGAAGAAATATTGCAAAGTGTTCAGAAAAATGGTAACACAGGACAAGAGAGAACCACCTGGGATATGGAAGATCCAGTTTCACACTAACAGGAGTAACAACATCATATAAATGAGAGTGTGAATGTACTATGTTCCCTCTTTGCTTTCCTGATTATCCTTAGTTATAGGCTGCATGAATTATGTAGGGACCCAGCTAGCCTGTGCATTTATAGCTGCAAAGATAAAAGCCAACTCAAAAAGCTTGCTATCTTTTTTCACTTAATATTTCCATCTCCCTCTCCATTTGTTATAATAATTGAGGTGATAGCTGAATCCTATACAAAATAGGGCTGAAAAATCCCTGAATACCAAGGCAGGATGAGCCCTGAAACAAGCCCTGATCCAACAAGGCAGTTATTTACAGGCCTGACTGTAAGTGCACAGATAGTCCCATTGAAACTGGAGCAACTAGTTGAATGATGATACTACTTAGTACTAGGGTCTTCATGGGATGTGAGATGTGTCTTTGCAGTTACCAGAGGATAAAGAGTAAATCATACCCGATGCTATCCCTATACACATTGTATTATTTTAGTGCACTGTGAATAGCTTGGCCACATACTGTGCTTACTTATGAAGTGACATGCTCGTCACTGAAGACATCAGAGGCCCACTAAACCAGGATGTACTGCTGCCTCCTGTACAAGCCAGTGATGAATGGCTTTCATTTCAGTCACATCCCATTTTGCGTCTACCATAGCGACAGCCATTGCACTGCTCTGAATGATAAAGGAACCACAGATACCACATCACAGTAATTAATGATTTATATTCGTGTAAATAATTAACACGGCTCCTTTCCACTGAACACAAAAGTCATGCTTAGATGAATCCAAAAGCAGCAGGAAGCTCGTACCAGGCAGCTGAAACCAATTTATCTACAATACATCTCAGAAGCCTCATATTCTGTCTCAAAAGAGCATTTTCTGTTAGGTCAGGGTATATTGGATATAAAGTGATACATTACATCTTTAGTTCCTTTTTTCAAAGGAATAAAGATGTCCCTTACTTCAGAACTGCTTGATAAAAGCGGTCTGTTTTGTGTTCAGGCCCTAAGTAATCTGCTGAGCTCGTCAAGTACTGAAGACTATACTACTTCTCTAGTCCTGACACCAGCAATCTTACTGCCATCTAGAAATTTCATGATAGGAGAAATTATTCTTTCCCTTTGGAATTTTAGGTCCTACTCTATTAGGTACCACTATTTTTCCCCATCATTTTTCCACCATAAAAATTACAATCATGGGTTCTGGATACAAACTCTTGAGTAGTACTTACCACAATTGCAGGGCTTAATTTCGAGGCGTGCATTGTTATGTCCCTACTGGAAAAAATACTTTTGCCTCTCATTTTCTTTGTATCCTAATGGGATGGCTTTAAATCCCTTTAGATTATACAGTGTGCTTGAAGCATAAAGTATACTTGAATTAAAATGTTAAGGTTGCAAAGACCAGTACTCAGAAGGGATGAAGCAATGCCAGAAGGAAGGACAACATGGTAAATTTAATATAGGTCCATTGCTCATGTGCATTAATGTAATGCCATTAGCTGCTTGGTCACTTGCTCTTTATTTACAGGCTTTTTTCTTTCATTCACTGCCCGTAATGGAGTTGTTCTGGTATGAATGAAATGTGCAATGACAAAGGTTACTTTCTGCAGTTGCTCTGCCTCAATTGCTGCAGAAGCTGGAGCATGAAAGGTGAACAAAGTTGGCTAAACTCAAAATTTCTGTCTCCTAGGGAATGACAAATTTCTCTTTCAGATGCTTCAAGTTACAATTAAAAAGGAAAATAATAATACCTCCTGTGAGATGGAAATTTTGTTCTGTAAAAAGAAAAAAGCCAAGTAGTTTCAGAAACATGTTCAGACCTTGCAATTTTCTGGTTCCTCAAGCAACAGACAAAAAGATTGCCTTGAAGCTTCTCACACACCAGCATTGGGAAGACACCTGCAGCCACCCTGCAAGAAGGCAGACTTGCAGGACTGTGCAGCCCCTCAGTCACAGCTCCCCTCTTCCAGGGCCAGCCCTCAGGGCTTGCCCACTCCAAGGCCCTCAAACACTCCAACTAGCCCAGGCCTTCAGCAAAGGTATGCCTGGCTCCCAAGTAAAACCCTTATTTGGCTTCTTTGGCCAGCTCACTTCAGTTGAAATGCAACCGCTTGCCCCCCCTGATGTCCCCAGTGTGTTAGGGGAGCCGAAGAAGAGCCAAGCAATTTCTCTTAGCCTCATCCTCAGGAAAGGCTGGTTTGGACTGACATGTCCTCATTTCCAAGACCATCGCTGTGAGGAAAATGTGCCACCTTCAAAAAGTGCACTCAAGTACTCGAGTTGCAAGGAGAGCTATTGGGACCTGTGGACAGATGTCCCCTGCACTTTAGCAGCCTCAGGTCATGTTCTCACTTCAGCTACAATGCAAGGTTTGGTGAGGACACATGTCCATGCTGTCCTATACTCGACTCCAGGCAAGAGGAAAGGTGACTTTATGTACCTGCATTTCTGTGGGGCCAGAGAGAAGGAAAAAGCCCCATCCCTGGAGCTGAGGACAGAACATTTGCCTGGGGCAGGAGGAAGGCATGTGGACAAGTGGAAGTTACATGGAGGCAATGGCTGCCCTGGGCTGGTGTTTTTTCATGGAAAGATTTGAGTATTCTTGTACCTGGGCCAGGATTTCTGTGCCAAAATCAGACTAATGAATAAACCTCCGTGGCTTCCTTCTAAACTAGTTTCATTACATGATCATTTTTTACAGACAGGGAAACAATATTTTTGTGAGAGTCCCTTTGTAATATGTCTTTTTTTCCTTTGTCTCCTTCTCGCTTTTTCACAGTGGTGTGACCTGACCCTCGGCTGCTGGCAGCCATATGTCTGGCAGCAACCAGGGAGACCCTTGCAAGCACTGTACAGTTTTCAGACTACTCAGGGGTCATATTCATTTCTCTTGAGAGCTCCTTAAAGACATTTGATTCCAGTGACAGGAACTGAGTTACTCAATAACAGAGATTCAAAGATTAGTGTACCATTTCTCCTCAGACTGCAGCCAGGCGGTGGGGGGGAGGAGGAAGGCAATAATGTGAGCTGCAGAGGACACCGAGCCTGCAAGTACCAGTGAAAAGACCCATTATTCATCAAGATTTCAAGCTGAAAAGTTAAACTCAGCTGTTTTCTGTGGCCAATGTTGGTTCTCTCTGCTGTACCACCAATGACCGCACAAGGTGTAACACTGTCTTGTTGTCACAATTTCAGTTAGGTTTGTCAATGGTCATAAAAGGCCGGGATGCTAATTTGCTGTAGCGTGACTTTATCAGTGCTTTCCTGGTGAAAGAGGACTGGGATTAAATAGCTCGTAAGGAGACGCTTTCCTTGTTTACCTGAGACAAGAAGAGGTGTGCATAGAGAAGAAACTGAGACAGCAAGGAAGATTGGGGAGAATGAGTGTGTGTGTGAGCGTATGAGTGGGTATGTGTGTGCGCGTGTTGCATGCTTTCTTGTACTGGGAACAGTGGGAACACATGCAATCTAAATCACACTCCTAAAGAGGACTGGATATCCTGAGCAGCAGCTACAAGATGGGTCAGCTCTACTTTTTAGAGGGTTCTGCTTTGAACACAGCCTCCCAGCCAGCCTGTCAGTCAGTGAGCACAAGGGGTTCCCATTCCTAAATGCACACAATGCAAACCATGTGAACAAAATAGAAAGAACAAACAAAACCCAATGAAGCAAGAAAGTGTATCATTTTGTTTCCCCAAGACTAAAATGTTCTTTTCTTCTCTTCAAGAAATCTCTGGAGCAGTCTGTGGATTCTTTAAAGATTTTCATTGCATTTAAATACCCTCAGATTATGGCATGTTCTTAATAGTATCCTTCTGCAAAATGTTCAAATATTCATATAATGAGAAAAAATGTTTTAGTCATCTGCAGTGGCAGTTCAGGGGTTTTAAATGCTTGGTTTTCAGACACAAATTAGCTCAATCTCTGCCTTTAAGCACAGCAGATGATGTTTTCTTGAAAGCATCACAAAAAGCTTTATGAATGTACAGATTCACAGTGTTTTCCCCTGCAGTCAGAGGATGAACCTTAGGAACATTCAGAAGAAGAAAGGCCTTAAGGGTTTGGCATTTTAGGCTTGTAGAGCACATATAAAAAAGCTGTGCCAAGGGGCCCGGGAAACCCACTCCCAAGTATTGCAAAGACCCCACTGGGTTCAGTTGGTGCCTTCTGTCATCCTGCAGTACCCTCTGAATCAGCTCTGACCATGCAGAGCCTCAGCAAAGAGCAGGAACATGTGAACAACTGCTTGCTTTTTACATGCCCACTGATATTTGTGTCTCTTCAGAAACTTGTTCACTTGCTGTGTTCTGCTGCCCCTCTATCGTGTGTGCTTGGGATGGTAAGGAAGCAGCTTTGAAAGGGTATGAAAACAGGAGCTATGAACTGTGACTAGGATCTCATTGTTCTTGTACACATGCTTCATCTCAGCCGCTGCATCCTTTCCAAAATATGAAATCTTATTAGAGAGAAGTATGTGATGCATAGGGGTGTGATTTTCCCCAGAGTTTTTGTTGATTCATTTTGTATCCATCTGAAGAAGATAGGAGGAAAAGCACCTTAGAGAAATTTTAATACATGTTGTAAGTAAATAAACACCTTTAGAGCCAAGAGCACTTTTCAAAAATCTCATCTTCACCTGTCAATACCAGAAAGGAAAATTTTTGCCTACATAGTATTTCCCTGGTAATTCCTACATAGAATTAGGGGTATCAGAAATTATGCAAGAAGTCTGTTGGTGATTCTGAGGGTAACCATGCATATTGAAGATGTCTCAATAACTTGAATAACTTGTGGTTTAGATTTCACATTCTGGCTGCATGTACTGTTAACATAAGCCAAGCTTTGAATTTCGCATTTTACATGATAGAGCCAACACTACCTCCAAGGTGGTCAATTATACTTTCAGAGAAAACTAATTATCTAAACACCCCTCCCCCAAACCTTTACTCTGTAGAGGTATTGTGGCTTCTCTTTCTCTGAGAGCTGGATGAAAAAAAATAAAGCAATGGAGATATTTGAATGAAACAGTAACAGCCTGAAATCCTTCCATATGAATTACCACTATCCATAGTGCCAAGAATTCCCTCAAAGGAGCCATAAGTGTTTATGGCAAGGACTGAGACATATCTTACTGGTTGCAGTCAGTTTTAAATTGTCATCCATGGGTGGTTAAAGTTCCCATTATACTAGCAGTTTTCTCTGACTCACTGATCAGGAAAACAGAACTGGCTAGCTCTTCCCCTAATGAAGGATTAGGATTTCATCCTGCAGGCACCAACTATCCTCTTCCTTCACTTCCATTCATTTCAAAGGTTCATTGACTTAATAGCACTGTATA
The DNA here is from genome assembly GCA_013400335.1 of Eurystomus gularis. Classification (NCBI taxonomy): domain Eukaryota; kingdom Metazoa; phylum Chordata; class Aves; order Coraciiformes; family Coraciidae; genus Eurystomus; species Eurystomus gularis. The sequence continues at coordinate 38,284 of VZZY01023216.1, read as the reverse complement.
GCTTCTTACAGAAGCAATATATTCAAGCAGCCCTCCTGCATCACCATTGTGTTATTTAACCCTCACTGCTGCATGATACTTCAGAGCCCTTTAAAATAACAGAACGAAGCTTTTTAAAAGGTTATCACAGAGGCACGCATGATTGACAGACCCTTCCTGTCTCACTTCATGCGTTTTTGTTTGAAAACACGTTGAACCCATGATCTCTCTTGGTTCTCAGTTAAGGACGTGACATTGGTACATCTTTCTTGAGACTTATTTGCCCATTTCGTGTGCCGTCTTCATTTTCTTGACAGTTTGAAAGATTCTTCAGACATTAAGCTAAGAAAATGCCCCTTCCTTTCATCATAATCACATTATCATCTCAGTTCTATTTATTCAAACTTGTTGTGTCTCTCCTACTTCATATGACATCAATGAGTCAGAATCTGGCTTTCTACTGAAAGCTGCTATTATGTCCACAAAAGCACATCCATCCATACACCTCAGCATAAGATTGCCCATCATCTCCAACCATGTGTGTCAGCTACCCCAAACATACTTCTTTAACTAAAATTAATTGCAGTCACAATGTCTTTATCTTTTAGTATGTATAAGATATAGCTCGGAGTAAATTTCACCCATGCTTAATGCTTTGCTTTATATGTAGCAAGGATCACAGAAGAAAAGTATGCACTGTCTTACCTTGACTATGGTGGCGTGCTGAGACCAAAGCAGAGATTTGCTATATTTGAGATGCAGGACAGGCCTTTTGTGTTCAGGCTGCTACTGTTGATAGTTGGAGCTGTACCAGTTGCACTGTTTCTAATTTGGAGAATAGCAAGCATAGGGGATTCTTAAATGCAGCCACATGGTCTACATTTTCCCCCTGACACCTTTTCCTGTGTGACCCTAGCCCCCTCCCAAGAGTCAGACTAAGATGCTTCCATTAGATAAGGGAGGAAAAGTTCTTCCAATTTTAGTAGCCAGCATATTTCTCTTACATGAAATAGAGACCATACCTTGGATTTGATACAAGGCTAACTAGGTCATTAAATAACCTGGCAGCCTACCCAAAGGACACAGAGGCATCTGTATGGGGAAGATTTTATGTAAACATTTCATTCCAGTAGTGAACAGCTATCATTAGTCCTTTAACATGCACTTTGCATAATCATCAGATAATGCCCAGCCTTCTCTCCTATTTCATATTTTTAAAACTCTCCTTGTCATCTATTATCCTCTTGGTATATGTCTGCATTGCCATGCAACATTATGTTGTGTAACTACTGGACAGATTACCCTATTTTGCAAACTGAGTTTCACTGTAAGCTAACAAGCATCTGCTAAATTAAGTTTGTAATAATGCGATATCCATTGCAGATCACCTTGGCTTTTAACTGTTGATGAACTTGCCTCACAAATGCTTTGCTTTTTTCACTTTTTTCCTGTGCCAAGATACTCAGAGTAGCTGCATTCATGCATCAAATGTATTACTGCTTTGGGACACCCTGGCCTCCACTTTTTTTTTTTTTTAATCATTATTCTGCTTTGAATTTTAGTCTGTGTTTTATTCTCTGTAGCATGAGATTCTAGTAGGTTCTTATGATGAGAGGTCAAACTAAATAAAAATGGCCCTGCTGGTTCTGTCAACTAAATTCAAACTTTACTGTGAAGCTTTATAGCAATAATACCTTTCATGCTACTATATGCTGTGAGCAATTCCAGTGGAATCCCTGTTCTGAGTGGTTTATTATAGCTCAACCATAAAAATGTGCTTTGGGCTGAAAGTGGATTTATAAGATTTCTGCCCAGGAGCATGTGCTTTGTAAAATTTAATTTAAATCAGCTTAGGTACTTTTTTTTCTTTAAAGACCAAAGAATAAAAACTAAAATAGATTATTAGTCTTTTTCGTAGTAGAAAAAAAACTCACTTTTATTTCTATAACAAGCAGGCATCATTCTTGCCCTTCATCCATATGTGTAATTCCATCAACTTTGGGAAAGACTTGGGGAGGACCATGAGAGAAAAGCCAGTCTTCCTTATTTTAAATGCAATATGGAGGCTGTCTGGACTAGGATTTTCTACTGGGTAAAGGGAAAAAGAGAAGCAGTGGTATTATTATTGGAAAAAAGAGGGCCTACTGCACATAAACTACTTTTCACAACAGTTAACAGATTGCTCTATGAAATGGCAATAGGAAAAATCTCATTCAATTCAGTATAACTCAGTTTACAGACCCACTATTATTCTTGAGATTCCTGGACATAACTTTTTTTTGTTTTCTGACAGTTTGTACAAAATTGGAGGGGTGGCAGGGTCCAGTTTTCCATTATTTCCAAACATCTGGACATACATCTTGCTGAGAGCTACAAGACAGAAATATGGCAACTGTTTCACACATTACTGGTGGGCTAACAATATGGAATAATTCCTTCTGTGGTCTTTAGATGGTATTTATAATTTGGTATGGTGTTTTGTGTCATGGTAACATTTACATAAAGCATAGAAAAGGTGCACCTCTGGAATAATGCGATCTGTAAAAAGAAAAGAATAACCAGTAAGTGTGGTTATCTAAAAGTTTTGTCATCATCATTGCATCATTGCATGGATGAATACAAAACTGAAAGGCTACCTTGATTTGGCTAAATGTGACAAACTTTCATTTCAGTTTGACATATTATTATTTTGTTTTGAATACACTTACTGTGAATTTTTTAACTTTGTTTCATTTGGGTGAGATTTTCCTGACCAGTATCTCCCCTTTCCCACTCAGCCTTATCAAACAGCAACATTGACTTAAAGAATAGTACTCCATCAAACATATCACAGTTCCTCTGGCAATATTTAATCTCGTGACAAAGGTATTGCTTTTGAAGAACTACAGCTCTGACTACATTTAATCTTCAAATTTTATTCACCTGAAGGCCACCTTGGTAACTTGCCAGAGGTCTTGTAGACATTGAGCAGAGTAGATTGAATTGAGCAGCTCATCAGACAGGGCTGTGCCATTTCATCTGAGTCAGCAGACAAACTGCTTACCAAGTAACTAGGAGTTTGGAAATGCAAAAGTGATATTGCTCGTGGAAGCTAGGCAAAAAACTGTCTCATGGTAGTGTATGTGACATAAATGGCCTCATTCAGGGGGCAAATGAATTAAATACAATGTTGTAGAGACACTCTTATCTTCACCTCTTTCAGTGGTTTAGCTGTTGATAAGCAACTTCCAAGGAAAACAAGGTGAGTTATAATAAATCAAGTGGATAACTTTATAGATAGAAAACAGGGTGTATTTAAAACCAACTTGGGAAGCAAAGAAATGATTTCAAAACAGTCTAACATGTTTCAGGAATGCCAAGATAAGAATATCTGAAAAAGCTATTTTAATATGCAATGGATTGTTACAGTCAGCATTATATACAAATACACAGGCGTGCACACATATATGTGTATATATGAATAGTCTTTATGCTATTTTAATCTTAAATTAATCTCAGATTTTAATATTGCCAGGTGTTCAAGATGGTTAATCAGTATACTGTGTACAGCTAATAAGAAGGAAGGAACCTGAAGGCACCTGCCTTCCTACAATATGCTCACAGACTATATTTGATGTACAAGGCAGTACAACAATTCACTAGCAAGCTGAAAATAGCTAGCCAAACTGGCTTGGACATTCAGCAGCAGTAGTCAGTGAATAGGAGTCAATGCTGCATGTCGGAGATCCTGCAGCTGTATCATGTCAGTATCTGCACCTGGATCAAAACATCCATCTTATACAGTGGATTTCATAGTAGAAGAACGGGCAAGCTTGTTCATGACTTAATTTACATCAGATGGGTCAAAAGCCAACATGCACTTCTGCCATGTGGTCCAGACTGATTTCTAAGGTATGCCTTTCAGATCATCCACACAGCTAACATCTTCCACTAAGTTCTCACATCTCAGTAGTTCTCACATTCCACATCTCAGCAGGATCCTTAAATCTGCAATGGACAGGTATGTCATGTTCTACTCATTTCTATTCATATAGCTTGTGTTTGTCAGATACGTTTCACACTTCTTTCTTTTCTCTAACATATAATAGAAACAGGTTCTTTTTGCCTTTACAGTGATTCACAGATCATAATACCTCTTCTCAGGCTCTTCTCAGCAGTATCAAGTGGTATGGAAAGAGGCAATGGAAACACACTGAAGTACAAGAAAATCTATTTAAACACTAGAAAAAACTTTCTTATTGTGAGGGTGCTTGAACACGGGAACAGGCTGCCCAGAGAGGTTGTGGAGTCGGCATCCTTGCAGATATTCAAAACCTAAACAGACATGATCCTGGGCAAACAACTTGCACTGACCCTGCTTGAACAGGGAGTTGGACTAGGTTATCTCAAGAGGTCCCTTCCCACCACAGCGATCCTGTGATTCAATGAGCTTATCTACCACCTACCATCGTTCATTACTGACTTGATTGTTCCTCCTTCTAAAAAAAATTGCCAGCAGCTTATGCCACCTAGGAGTTGTACTTCCAGCTTGTCCCTGTACCTAGGAAAATCTCCCTATAAGCTTCTGCAAAGCTCCTCTTTTCCAGATTCTCCTTAAAAACTCTTTATTGCAGTCTATAAAACCTATACAAGTAATTTGTAAAGATGCAGATAGTTGCTGTGCCTACTTGTTACTCTGACTATACTGCTATGCCTGTTCCTCCCTTTATAATTCCGGTTGTAAAATGCCTGAGACACAAACTGTGCTTGGGTTTTGTATTGCACCTGTCATCACTGTTGTACATAAGTAGGACTGCTATACACTCAATGAAAAGAAAACTAGATGAGTATCCCTAAAATAATCACAATATGTTCCAGATTGGGTAAAGATTACAGTAAAGGTCTTAACTACTATTTTCAGTGTTATGGAACCATTTTTCTTGTAAGGAAAAGTATCTGTAATCTAAGGTATTTCTTTGTTTGCTGTACTATGTGTTTAAGTTTCACCAGTTCCATGGAATTTAGCCTCAACTTTTCTGGTAACTATGATGACTGTAATAAATGAAGTGACATAGGTGCCCCAGGCTTTATCTACTGGGGAATAAGGAGCAGTTAGAAAAACAAACCTCTACTTTTCTCAGACAAGTCATTTAGTTTGTCAGCCACTTATGTAGGCTGTTAATATACAGATGGATTTTGAATCACTTGCTTCCACCCCTATGAATAGGTCTGTTTCTCCCCTTCTTTAACGGTGATGTGCTGAGTGCAATGAGCTAGGCAGATAAAGTTCTGAAGCAGTTCTCATCAGGGGATGGAGTGGCACTGTGTTCTAGACAAACACACTTCCTCCAACTTATCCTATGCACTTCAATGTGATCCTGCTGCCTGAACAGGAGAAGTTGCTTTCCCATGAATTTCTGGTTCTTGCTGGTGGCAGAGGTGATGCTATGTTGAATGTAACTATAATTATACATCCTGCTGTCCCATTTCTTTGATGCAACAGCATAGGAGGGAAGATCTTAAACAGGACTGCAATTGCAGGTGACCAATTATCTAGCAGGATGTTTAGGAAAGATCTTTTTGCTGTTTACACTTCATTACCAACTGTACAGAAAGCAATTAACTACTGGCCCCTCTTCTTTAATTTTTGATACCTATATAAACAGCAAAAAGGATGCTACAAGCAGCAGAAGAAATTCAGATTGATCTCTGTGATGAGTGGTCTGCTCAGTCCTGATGCACTAAAACCAACCATGTTCAGGCAGCAGCTGGAACAGCCAGGAAATACTGACCTCTTTGTCATAATGATAACAGCAATACTTTAGCAAGTTTTAAAGTATGAAATTAGTAACTTGATTAGAGCAATAAGATGTTGTCTTAGTATTTCATGAGATGAGCAGGAGTGCAGAAGATTTTGCTTGCTTTTGGCTAGGTATCAGAATGACGTGATACCTCTGGTGTCAGGCAGTAGGAGGTTTTGCTGTGTTTCATTGCATCTTCTTGAATATAAATACATAGATGTGTATGACTATGGTATAAAATTCACTATGTGTATGAAAATCCGACCCTTACATCATCATAATTAACTTCCCTGCCTATGTAGGTCTCTTTCCAATGTTCCATACCCAATGTCTTTAGAAACAGTATGCTGACACAGTTCTGCTGTGTGGACAGAAAGAAAATCTAAACCGACCTCTTTTCCTGTGCTCTACACCCATATTCCCCAGAAATATTACCTTGCCCAAACCACAGAAATGCTCATTTCCTCCTGCCAACCCAATTTCCTTAGTTTGGGAGCAGAGATCACAACGTGACCAGGTTGAAGCAGGAGAAGCTCTGGCATAGACAGAGCAATTCTGAGGCTTGCATAGAGAGCATGTCATATGATTTTTGAAATCTACATGCTTTTGAAATATGTAGTAAAGTTATTTTCTGGAGATGTGGTTTGAGAAATAAAACAGCTCAAGATCTCTGTTAGCCCAGAACAGAGTTACAGACACTTACTTAGAAGCTCACCTGAACATAGTTTGTGGTGGTGCCTCCCTCTGTGAAATAAAACCACGCAGCACTGGCTTTATCTGCATTTCCATTTATCTCCATGGCCCAGATTTTGTCCCAGCAAGCCTCTGACTCTACTGGCTTAGCATCCTGATAAGTTGGTGTCTGAGATTTTCAGCCAGGAGGCAGTAGCTTTGCTTTTGAGGAATTAGGCGTCATCTTTGAGCTGAGACTAACAGATGACTATGTCATGTTCCTCTTCTGCTCTGTTCCAGGATGCAGTTCAGCTACTGGTCCAAAACTACAGATGACTTTAAAGCACTGTTTGGACTCTGTGTTTGATTTAGTCTTGGTTCAGAGTACTTGATTTCACCCTAGGTCTAAAGGGGTTGGGAAAACACCTCTACCATCTGGCCTGGAAGACCTCCCCAGTGACCTTTGAATGATTTACATTTTTCTGTAAGGCCCCAAATAAATCTACATCCTTGTAACACACACACACCTTGGGGGTAAGCAAGTATTCATGATACAACAAGAAAAAAAAAAAAAGTCAGTGTAAATTCTTAAATGAGCTTGTTTCACTTTGTGATCTCAAAGTATTTCCTTTGTTTGATGTGTCGTAAATATTTCTCTTAGCTCTTTAAATAACATCGGCTTATTTATGTATGTGGGAAGATGACATTGCAGTGGTAGAACAAATTAAATTATCTTTTAAATGAGAGCTACTAAGTGCTGCCAGAGAGAATGGATGCTTCAATGTAATGCTTCAATGCAAGATCCAGACCCCAAAGTCTCAGCACTAGTTGAGCAACTCTGAAGGGCAAACATAATGTGACAAACCAAAGATGGACACTGTTGAAACTTACTGGAGACTTACTTCCCTTCATCACCAGGACTGTTATTTTTATTTACTTCTAATCAGGAAAAAGAATTTGCTGGGCACAGTCTCCCTTGGTTTCTAACAAACTCAACTACCATTCAACATTATCTGAATGGGTCTTTTATCACAGCGGGCCCAATCTTCCTGCACTTTTCATTATATTGACTTCTAAATTTTATGTAACATTTTACAGTGACTTCAGGGAAGACTAAAACTATGCTTTGACTTGATTAAATACATATCAGTATCAACCAATAGCCTTGTGTTAATAAGCTACCTAGCAGTGATAAACAAGTACCATTGGAGAAAAAAGTAATAAAAAAAAGACTTAGATTTCCTTTTCTGATTTAAACTGCAGGATTTTTTTTTTTAATATTGCTTTTTAGTCATGCCTATACCAATCATTATTTACGTCATGACTAGAGAATTGAACAGTGAGATCTTGCATTTCCTAGGTCGGCTCCCATCCTGCTGGAGCTTTTCCACACCACAGCCTGGTTGAGACATCAAGGCTTTGTTCACGTCCAGCACCCTCACCTCCAGACACCCTCACCTCCAGAGAGTCCCAGAGGTCACTGCACCCTCTCCAGAACCAATAGAGCAGTGCCCAGTGTGACATTCTCCTCCCTTAACTCCCTGCTGGCAATCACCCCTGGCAGAGTTTGGTGTCAGCAATCCTGGACTTGTCAGGTGTCACCACCCAACTAAGATGAGCCAAAACCATTACCCCTCTATTTAAGCCAGAGGTGAGGGGTATCACTACCCTGGGTACTAAGGTCTTCAATGTGGCTCATATTTATACCAAAGTACTCTGTAGGCACTGCAGCTGCCTCTCCAGCATCAGTGCCCTACATCTGTGCTGCCTGCAGCCAGCATACATTCCTTTCTCCCCTCCCTCACTGCCTTGCAGACTGAAAGTTTGACCAGGTACATTAATAATGGGGTTTCCTTCCTGTGAATCATGATACCGTGAACAGAAACTTGCATTTAAAGGACCTGTGATTTGCTCTGCTGTAGCAAACCCTTTTTCTTGAAGGGAGAGAGAAATTGAGGGTCTGACACCTTTATAATTATATAAAATACAGAACAAAATTTTCTTTCAGGTCTCTAAGTTTCAGATTGAGATCAGTAGGAAACACATCACTGTGATCAAGGGTGGTACAATGCACTTAAAGTCAGTTCTCAGAACTCACATGTTCCCACTCTCAAAGCCTGATGGACTGCACAGAAAAATAAACCCTCTTGTACCATCTACGAGCATGCATGTGTACAGTCCAGGGTTGCTCTGCTCTCCTTTAGCAGCCCATGAAAAGTCAGGTAATGATTCCTCTTCATTCTTCCTAAATAAGTGCCTGTTCTACTCTGAGTGCCAGTGCTCCTCAATCTCTGCAGACTAGCCCTTTCTTTTAAAGGGCTGTGGGTCATATCTGACCTTTCATTAAAAAAAAAAAAAAAGGCATTGGGGACAAAACTCTTTGCTCTGTCTGTATTTTGTCAATATGCAAGAATTAGAAAGGCTTTCCTGCAGTGGTATTATCAGCTAGGACTTCACTCACGCCTGAAGCCATCTGATAAGCTTACATATTAACCCTGCTGATTTACGTTAACACTCAGCCATGGTGACTCTTTGCACTTACTGCACACTGGCACTTTGTCTTTCTGCTTGCAAGGAATTCAAGTAGAGATTAGTGACGTTAATGAAGAGGAATAAGAGTGTGGATGTAGGCAAAGCTTGAGATGTTGGCAGGTATCAAGTAAGTCTACAAAGGCAGCAAGAAGAAAATGCTGATTAACAATTACATAGGTTGTACTTTCATCAAAAAACAGTGCTTGATGATTCAGTTCTGTCCAGTTTTGCATGTATTTTTTAAACCATTGTTCAGCTTTTTTTTTGTGGAAGGAATTAAATTTTTATTAATTTTCTTATAAATATTAAGATTTTATTTTCTTGCATTATTCTAGCACAGAAGTTATAAAATTCAAGCCCAGAAACCACTGTTAAATAGTGCAAGTCTAATAATTAGAGTACTAATGCCCTCTCTGAAGATCCAAGGGCCTACTTTTGTCTGAAACAGATACCATGCAGTTGTCATTACTGCCCAGAAGCACAGTAAAACTGCTTACTTTGTCTTTAACCTGTACAGGTTTTTGTTACTGAAAACAGAGAGGCCTACCTGAAATAGAGACGTATGACTTAGCCAAACTACAGACATAGTTGAAGAAATCACCAACTGCAATTCCATTGCCTGTTTGCTACTCCAAAACACCAACCTGTGCACAAGTTTTTCCCCAACCACAGCTGTGCACTACTTGCCTCCTAAGCAAAAGCAGAATGAATTATTTGGTATCTACGGCACGTGTTTCTACCAAAGCAATTAGTGCAATGTAACCACAGTGTTACAAGCTCACACCCAAACTGAGACATACTTTGGCTGTGATGTTGGCCAACATCAAAAGCAAAGCACACACCACATGTTCTGTTCTTGGAGAGGACAGGACTGGGCTGTGGCAAAATAGTAAGTTCAAGGAACAGGGTAGGTCTGAAGTGCCAGGGAGTGCAGGGGACAGGAGGAGGCAGTCAGAGCCAGGGATGCAACGTGAGGGAGGCAAAGACCTGCAGGCAATTCAAGACTGGTGGTCCTGAAGGGTATGTGGAGAAAAAAGCAGAAAATTTTGAGTCCTGCCTTTAATAAAAAATTGGGAACCTCTGTCTTTGTTCACACTGACCTCACTGTTACTCAACCATATAACTGTATCCTCAGATGAAAGGTCAAAAGCTAGACAAAGAGACGACTCTTGCCAGTCTGTCCTGTCATGGGTCTCTTAGGGAGCAGTCACTGATCCATTCCTGCACAAGCGGATCAAATCCATGATTCCTAAAGTATTTATGATTAACATTTTCTGCAGAGCCAGCCTTGGCTGTGTAGCCAGGTAGCATGTTCTGAAGAGCATACTGTTGCTAGAGCTAACGTTTACTTAGCTGCAGGTGGATGCCAGTGACGTTAATAGAGATGGATAGGAGGGGAGACAGAAGCCAAGCCTAAGATAACCAGTGGAGATTAGACAAGCATACAAAGGTAGCAAACAGAAAATATTGATTGGCACTTAGCATAGGACTATACTCCCAAGTGAGAGTGCTCAGCTGACTCAGGAGGCTGTATTTTTCCTCTCACAATTTCACTAAATCATTTTAGCAATATTACCCTGTTGCCTCTTTCCTCACTGGCAAATAAGAACAATCACTTTCTTCATAATACCCCTTTCCCAAGCCAGATAAGTAGTCACGGTCCTTCAAACTTTTGTTTAATTAGTTTCCCCCAGTTTTGTCTCATAGTGTTGGTTTTATTTACCAATCATAGTGCTGATGTCCTCCAAGCTCCCTGATAGTTGTTCAGTTTAAAAGAGAAATGTCCATGCTGATGCCAGTAATCTCATCCAAACCTTCCTTAGATAGTATAGGATGGACTGACTAGACTACACCACACAGCTCCTGCTGTGGTGACCCATACCCTGCTGTACGGTGTGGTAACGGCACACCGGTAGCTCACTCAGAGCACGTGCCATAAACCCCTTGCCAACTGCCCTCTCAGCAGCAACTCCAATATTTCCTAGCCCTGTGGCCCATGATCCATTTGGAGTCAATGAAGCAGGTGGGACAAAGACTGTATAGGATTTCTGACCAGTCACTGAATCGTGGCTGGCAAGGAGATGGGATTCAGGGACAAAGTGATAGAACAAGAAGGCAAGAGGGACTCCGGTGATCAGTAAGTAACAAATACTGACTGTCCAAGAAACTAGTAACATAGCAGAAAGGATACCTTATGCTCAGCCTCCTTTCCTCAGAAATATTGGCATTAAAGCAGAACTTTAGAATATTAGAGCAGAATAACTACGGAAACCTTTTCTAATTGATGTTGATTAGAGGATGATGAATTCTGCAGCAGACCTGAGACTTTATAGCTTCAAAATCCTTTTTGTTCTGCTCTTCCAAATCCCAAAATGAAGGTAGAGGCCCTAATGTATTCTCCATGTAAGTTATATTGGGCTCATAGCAACAACATACGGCAAAGGAGGATGCTGTTTAACTTATGACTCCCAGGAGTAGTTTACTGAAGGTCATTTTTCACTCTTTCTGTCTTACTTAGCAAGGAACCTCATCCTAGAAGAATATACACTCAGATCCTCTGATATATGAGGATTTCATTTCCATTATGAGGACAATATTTTTCACTGAAAGACCATCATAGACAAGCTGAGCACATCTGCTATTGGCAGCCCGTGTCATGCGGCCCTCAGACAGCTGCAAATGCAGCAACAGAAACAGACTTGGGTTTGTGGAAGGAGGAGCAAAGTCACAGAGCTGCAGCTTGCCGGTTGGTACAAACCACTGAGTGTGTGTGTTTGTGTCCCTGACACAAACACAGGGACTTTCAGATTAGGACTGATGTAGACCCTGCTGAAACTTAACTTAATTCCTTCCTGACAAAAGTGAGTTGATGTAACAAAGGTATGCAAGAGTCAATATGCATATTTAAAATATAACAACAAAGAACTGTCTAAGCCATAACAGTGCTACAGAAGACACTATAAAGGGTTCAGGAAAGCTAAATGAGGGCAGGCCTCAACTAGAGCCACAGAACAGAATCGCTTTTCCAGATACAGCAGTCTGGATCAGTGTTAAATTAACTTCAAACTTTCTGGCCTCTGCCTAAGCTTCTCATTTATTAAAATATCATACAAGGACTGCTGAGGTTAACTTCTTCATTTTTTAAAAAGAAAATTAAATAATCCTTCATACAAATTTACGTCCAGAGAAGACTCGTATTTTCCACCATCTAAGCTGGGAAGTGAAGAAAGATTAAGCGTGGTAAAGGTAAAAGAGGTTTGGATTCTCAACAAGAGGATAAAGAAAGTTGATAATGAGAAAAAAAAAAAAAGTGAATGGTCGAAAGGGGGAAGAGACCTAAGGAAAGAATATCCTCTGCAGCAACCCAGGGGGAGCAGCATCTTGTTTTCTTACATGGTAGGACCATGACAACATGAACTCCGGTGTCACTGAAGCCAGCATCTACCTCCACACCCCTAAATATGGAAACCATGAGATGAAGAGCAAGCAACAGGCATTGCATGACTACTTTACAGAAGAAGGATGTAGTCTGAAGAGCAACTTGTAAGACAAAGGAACTCTTGAACTGTCTTCTTTCTAACCTTAGGAATTCAAAGGCCATTGTCCTACTGTTAGTTACAGTAATGGGGTATCTGTGGCCAGGCATGTAGGAAACTTTCAAACATGGGGGAAATAGAGTGTATTAACAAAACATATTAATGAAAAGAAAAAAAGTAAATTATTTTGGTTTTTACAAGTCCTTTTCCATGTCCATGAAAGCAATAGCAGTCAGGCAAAACTGTATTTTATTTCTTGCCATTTGTAACTCTGCAGCAGAAATATCTGGAGACTTGAGTAATATTATCCCATAGTTTGTTCAGCTCTAGAATAGAACCTCACTATTGTGGCTATAGAGGACGGATAAAAGGCCTTTTACTCCTTTTTAGTACCATCAGTTGAGCACACACTCCTAATGCCAAAATAAGTAAGTAATATAGCTTCAAAGTCTTCCCAGTTATGTCAGAACTGTATTCCCACCCCCACTACCAGCAGACCCAAAAATCTAAGTCTGCAATATACTGAGTAAGAGATGGAAAACATTTTTATCCCTATTCAAAGGATTTGGACTAGGAGTTCCTGTGAATATTAAAGGCTGAAAACTAACCTTGGGAGATACTTCCAAAAGAAACAAACAGAGTGAAACTTCACTAAAAAAATAAATACTTGGATCTCCATTGTACCTCTGAATACTACTTTAAGCATCAGTTCCTTTCAGTTGAGCTACAGCATTTTTTTCAATTTCTCAAAGGATTTGGATGGTCTATTGTGGACAGACTGTGATCTGGCTTCACTTCCCACAAATCAGTATCAAATGCAGAGAAGCAACCTGTTACACAGGCATTTTGCAGACTAAAATAGTGCAGAGCCTAATCAGGAATCTCGTGGCAGGAAACAGGCCTTCCTACAACAGGAAGAGTAGGAAAGACTACTGGAGACAGTCGTCCAAAAGCAGCCACTTTGCCAAAAAAGACAAAATGGCTGTATACTGGCAACTCCTGCAGCAGGAAATCACTGAATTAAGCACTCAATCTAAAGAGCAATTTAGTATGTCATCTGCTTCCTGGCAACAGATACTTGGAATCATTTTTACATTGCATTTCAGTTCTATCTCATAATCAAGTTGAGGACAGTGTCCTCTCCAGTAAGCAAAGAGGCCAAGGTCAGAGGCTTCTCTGAATCCTACCCAGAATAAATATTTTTAACCCCTTTCCTTTCTCCATTTTAATCATTTTATCATTTCTAATTTAGGGGCCTGAAATTCCTTTTTCACCTCTGATTTGGGGCCAGGGCAGACTGAGTCACTGATACAATGCCTGCCAAAGCTAACTGCATGGAACTGTGCAACAGAATCAGATAGAAGATAAATATCACATGTCACAGTAAAGCAGGGAAAAGGAGCCCACTGGATTCTGTCTGTAATTTGTTTGATGGAGGGCCAGAAAACTTTTCAGGAAGTTTCTCCTAAACATACATTAAAAAGGAGAAAGAGAGAGGGAGAGGGGGAGAGGAAAGATAGATAGATAGATAGATAGATAGAGAAAGAGAGAGAGACAGGAAGAAGGAGAGAAAGAGAAGGAAGGAGAGAAAGAGAAGGAAGGAAAGAAAGAGGGAGAGAAAAAGAAAGGGAGGGATGGAGGGATGAGAAGGAAGGAAGGAAGGAAGGAAGAAGGGAAGGAAATTTTTTTTTAGGACCTATATATTGACACAAACTGTTGACAAATTGAGTTCATTTTTCAATATTTACCCAACGACTGATTGTTTATCTCACTGAAGACACAAATTACTGTTTCTGTTCCTTCATTGGTTTCTAAAGCCTTTCTGAAGACAGAATCACAAAATGGCTGAGATTGGAAAGGACTTCTGGAGCTCATCTGGTCCAACCTCTCTTCTCAAGCAGGGTCATCTAGAGCTAGCTGCACCATATCCAGACAATTTTTTAATATCTTCAAGGCTGGAGACTCCACAACCTCTCTGACCAACATGTGCTGGTGTTCAATCACCTTCACAATAGAAAAGTTATCCTGATGTTCAGATGACACCTCCTGTACTTCAGTTTGTGCTCATGGCTTCTTGTCCTGTCACTAGGGGCCACTGAAAAAAACAGCCTCCATCCACTTTACACTGTCCTTCAGATATTTATATATAGATAAGATACCCTTAAGCCTGCTCTTCTCTAGGCTGGACAGTTCCAGCTCTCCTAATAGGAGAGATACTATCATCTCTTAATCATCTTTGCAGCCCTTTACTAGACTCTTCTTTGTGGCCCTTCCTATCTTTTCTGTACTAAGGAGCTCAGAACTGGACCCAGAACTCCATGTGTGGCCTCGCCAATGCTGAGCAGAGGGGAAGGATCATCTCCCTTGACCTGCTGGCAACACTCCTCTTAATGCAGATTAGGATACTGTTAGACTCCTTTGCAGTAAGACAGGTGTAACATAATCACTGTGGTTTTGGCTTTGGCTTTTGAAAATAGATAATAGATCGCAGATAAAATATACCACAGATACCAAAGAAAGAAACATTCAAGAGATGATCACAATGACAGAATACAAATTTCTACTGTCACATAGCAATATACATACATGCATATTTAAGAAAAAAATCATGTCACTGCTGACCAAAAGAGAGAGAAGGATGCAACCAATTAACTGTGAACATTTTTAGCACCATTATATAAAGTAACTGAGTTTGCATCAATTGATTGTCAGTTAGATTTGCTGGAGTCAGTGATGCCCCTCAACTCTTTTGGTTAGCCCAGGAAATCCCCCAGTTTAAGAGACTGTGAAGCTTTGTAAAGCTCCACCTGCTAGAGGCTTTAAGAGTCCTTTCGCATTTGGTGAATCAGGAGGTGCAAAATATGTCTCAAAATGAGACTAACAACAATAATAATCACTGCAATTCAGCTTCAACAGTTTTGATCCAAATCATCCAATGTCTTATTTTATCCTAATAGTTTCAGTAACAATTATAGCAGGGTTTTATGACAAAAGAGACTGGCTAGCAACATTATATTTACAGCAAGCAAGGGAAAATAAGCTTCTGAGGAAACCTTGCTCTTACAAAATGAGATATGCCAAGTTTATAAGATGCACGAATCAATTTGATCATGAACACTTCACATTATGGTTGAAAGAAATGGCAAGTAAATTTTGAACTATGGCTTTGTTAATAAGGAGGATAAGGTTTATACAAAAACTTCAAAGAACAACCCCTAAATTATGAGTTTGTTTCCATTTTTTGTTTTTACATCACATTCTGTGATTTATTATTTATCAGGTTTTTAAATGTTTCCATTGACAGAGAAACACCCTCATAGCTATGAGCATTAAACACCTGTCTGAGTGTCAGTGTCAGACTAAGGAGTCCTACTGAAGCTAATGCTTTTGCAGCTAAAAGTTTCATTACAATTAAGCATTACTTGGCAATTCTGCAGAAAGAGCTGATGTATGACAGGACTTGCTGAATTTCTATGTGTGCACATTGCTCCTATATTTAGCAAATACAGTTGGGGCTCTGCTAAGTGAAAAAATGAGAGAATCCAGATGAAAGCTGAGGGATTTAAGGGTGGAGTAAATACTTCTGAAGTCTAGGCCTTGCATCAGAATACAATTTATTTGCTTGTTGCAGTTTCCATTGTTTCTGTTCTCTCATATTCTTCTGTCTTTGCCTCAGAAATAGCTATAGGAGGATAGCTAAAACTTAGTTTTAGTAAGACAGTTTTCATAACTGTGAAGGGATGATATATGTGACTTTTCTCCCACCATGCACTGGATCTATTAAAGGACCTGTCTATTGTCTTATCTTATTAGGATCCCATCCCCTAGGCTTGGAGACATCTCAAGTCCCCAGTGCTTGTTTCAGCTGCTTTCTACATCTCTAGAAGTTACATTCTCCAGATATATAAAAATCAAACCAAGCCCAAGACTGCCTATGTCTAAGCAATGCTTTTGCTTCCTGAATTGTAGTAATAGGTCAGAAACCCAACAGGTATGTGTTTTCAAAGTGACCCCACAGGTGACCCCACTTCCCCTTGGACAAAGTCCCTGACAATAGCTGAGGTCCTGGGTCCAGCTGAGCAGCATTTAGACTTAGGGTCTTTCCTCAGCCTGAAAATAGTTAAGATTGCATGTCCCCGGTGAATGCTCTAAACAGACATAAGAGGGCGGCTCCCATGAAGTAATTCCATTTTGCATAGACTAATTAAATATTTATTGGATGAGCAACAGAGAGAGAATAAAACTGCAGGCTAGGAGCTGTGACAGTCTCTAAGACCAGGAGCTAAGTAAAACGTGAGCTCATGGAAGGCAGAGGAATGAAATAGAGCCTGGTGGCTGCTGCCCCCTGAACACAGTCAGGCATGTCCTGACCACTGATAATAAATGTAGTGATGCAGTCAACCCTGCCTAACTCCTCTCCTGCACATTTAAGTGAGGGCGGCTATAGGCCCCAGCACCAGAAAACATTCAGCATGTTAAAACCGGAGTCAGACTCCTCTGTGGCCCAGAATAAACATGTTTTCCTTTTCCTCGGCAAGGAGCCTTGGCCAGCTGCACACCAGGCATCTCATCCACTGCTATGCCTTGAGTTCTTGCTGAGCATGTCCTCTTGCAGATCTTCCAACAGCTGAGTGTAAAAACAGGCTGTGCTGCAGGTACCCTAGAAGCTGACAGTGTGACCCAGTGCTTATTTCCTACAAGACACCCTCTTGATACAGCTCCAGCTTTGGTGTCTCCTGACATGGAGGAGGATTTCCAATAGGGCAAAAGAGTGAAGGAAAATGAGGGAAACTGCGAGAGGACAAAACAAAGTGAAAGGGAAGCTTGGATTGAGAAGGGGAAGTGAAGGCCGTTGGAAGAAGAAATTGTAGACAAGGTGTGTAAAGCCTGGTGTTACACTGCATTGATCTAGTTCTGCCGAGACACAGGTAGCAGCTGATGGGATATAAAAATATGGCAAGTATTGCTGAAAGGACTGGCCTCTATCTGGCACCAGGCATGTCTCTTCTGCTTTGTTATCATTAATGAGTGTACCAAGTTTGCAGGGCACACAGAACACGAATGCCCAAGGTCCTACTCCATTCAAATAATTATCAGCTCTGTTCCTGGCCCTTTCCTTCCTGGTAGACACAGAATTATATTACAATCCCAGTATCTAATGTCCCTGAACCGCAACAAAGTTTACATCTGATGCATAATCAGCCTCTTACTTCAATGTGGCATGATCCTTGAATTACGCGCAAATGGTTGGAGTCCAGATACTAATCAAAATCAGGCTTTAGCAGTTTGGAAACACTTGAAATTCAAAAAGAAAGTTGTAAATTACAAAAACAGCTCAGGTTTCTCTGCATGTTGTGGGATAGATCTCCATTAGCACAATTTCACATGGAAAGTAGGTGGGTGAGTAAAATGATTGAGTTCAAATGCAAGGGTGGATGACGAGAGGTGAATAGGGAGCTGAGGGTGGAATGTTAGCAGCCCCACCCTTGATTTCCTTTTAACCTACTGTAGCCAGGCGCGTATCCACCAAGCAGAGTAGCACATAACAACTGACACCTCCATCGGAGAAAAACAGAAAAGAAAATTGTAATACATTTTCAGAGCATTTTCTTGACACTTTCTCTTTGCTCATATTTTTAACTTTCTAAGACAGCTTAAGGCAATGAATGCAAATGCATTGACAAATAGAGAATTAACAAAAGTGCTAAGTGTGCTACAGATGCCACAGTCTACATCCACATTGCAACAGTATTGTGACTTTTTAATAGCAAGACAACAGAAATTATTGTAATGGCAGTGGTCAGTCTAGGCCTTCAAACATGGCCTGGTTCAAATATGTAACTTAGAAACATGGCAGAGCTATTCAGAGATGCTCAGCACTGAGCAACCTCATGCCTAGATGAGCTCTTCAGAAAAGAACTTGGTCAATACTGAGCTGGGGCAAGAAGTCCCAAAAATCCTAAGTAGGGACTTGGTGCACCACCCAAAAAGGTTCCAGCAGTTGATAGCATGGGAATACCTGCCAAATTGTGTCTTTGATAAACTTCCCTGTAGGTCATTTGTCACATGCTACTCGTGATCCAGCCCAAATGCCACTAACCTATCACTAACATACTGGGTAAAATGCAGAAAGCACCAGGGGGATATTAGTGTTCCAAATTGCAGCTGAAAGTCTTAAATGTTATATAAACACTTCTGCAAGCTGTGTTTGGTTGGTAGGAAATGCTGCTGCCTGACGCAGTGGTCTTCCACCTCACAGACTAAGCCTCCATCTCATTAATGCTGTCAGGAAAATAGCACTTGGCTGCAAACACACCTGAGCTAAGGGAGAGGTCTTCTACACAGCAGGAATGACGTTGCAGAGCACATAACTGCCAATGAGTTTTAACACATGAAATGACACTTTGCTCACCAGAAAAGAGAACAGAAATCTCCCTATTAGAGCAAACCACTGAAGGCAAGTGTTAAAAACAGTTGGAAACAAAGCAAACAAAACCAGTAAAGTCATCACTGCTTCAGAGAAGAAAACAAGGCAGATTTTGAGAGAAGGATCTTTTTGACATTGTTTCCCACAATAATACTTATAGTCAAGTTGACAAAGTACAGGTTAGAAAAGTGCAGAGTGAGGTGAACTGAAAATTGGATGAATAGCCAGGCCCAGAGGGTGATGATCAGCAGCACAATGTCCAGTTGGAGGCAACACACTAGTGGTACACCCCAGGGTCAGTACTGTTTAATATCTTCACTGGTGACCTGGGTGTTCACAAGGGGTACAAAAATGGGAGGAGTGGCTGATATACCTGAGGGTTGTGCTACCATTCATGGGATCGGTGAATTGCTAGAGAAATGGGCCTACTGGAAACTTTTGAAGTTCAATAGAGTGAAAGGCAAAATCCTGCACCTGAGAGGAATAACTCTGGACACCACTACCTGCTGGGGGTCACTGAGATAGAAAATAGCTCTGCAGAGAATGATCTGGAGGTCTTGGTGGACACCAGTTTCAATGTCACATGTCATTGTGACAAAGAAGGCCAATGGTACCCTGGGCTGCATTAGGAGGAGTGTTGCCAGCAGGTTGGGAGAGGCAATTCTTCCCCTCTACTCAACACTGGTGGGGTCAAACCCAGAGTGCTAGGTCCAGTGCTGGGTGCCCCAATACAAGAAAAGTATGGACTTACTGGAGCAAGTCCAGTACAGGGCCACAGAGACAGTTAAGGGAGTGGAGCACCTTTCATATTAGGAAAGGTAGAGAGAGCTGGGACTGTCCAGCCTAGAGAAGAGCAGGCTGAGACACATCTTATCAATGTGTTTAATACCTGAAGGAGGACATAAAGAGGACAGAGCCTAGCTCTTTTGAGTGGTACCCTGTGATAGGACAAGATGTGATGGACACAAACTGAAGCACAGGAAATTCCACCTGAGTACAAAAACGCACTACTGTGACAGTGTTCAGACACAGAAACAGGTTGGCTGGATAGGTTGTGGTGTCTCCATTCTTAGAGACACTCATCTGGACATGCTCCTAGACAACCTGCTATGACTGACTCTAGTTTGGGAAGGGGAATTGGACTAGATAATATTATCAGCAGGTCCCTTCTCACTTCAGTAATTCTGTGATTCTCTCTCCAGAAGAGAAGAGACTGAAGTAATCAAACTTGAAGTAACCTCAAGATCAGTGGCAAGTAGTTAAAAAATCAAGTAACAATGACTAATCACTCTGATCGGTGTGTTGACAGTTAACAAAAACAGTTAACCCTACTTGGCCAGAGAAGGTTTTGCTTCTGCTTCTCTGATGAGAGTAGAATGGGTATGCAGCGTGTCCTCAGTGATATTGATCACAGGTACACTGCTTCTAAGATGTGTTCAGCCTGGGGAAGTGGAAGTTTCCCCTCAGTTTCTATGTGTTCCCTGCTTTTCAAAAATACTGGATTAAAACTCTTGACCCCAAGCAAGTATGAGGACTCATCTGAAGTGGATCCCTCTGACATCTATGCAGAAGCTGGAATTGAGTATGTGGACATGTTTTTATGGAGCTCTTAGAGCCTACCTTTCAAAGTGAAGCTCCATAGAGGATAAGAGCTGAAATAGCCACTGCCATCAGCACAGGTGATGTGTTGCTTGAAGAAATTGCATATATTGTTGTAGGCCACTAATGCATCATGTCAGTCACAATACATGTCAAACGTTTGATGTGTCATGTCACTTCCACTATCACAGACAGGAAAAGATAAACTATGTTCCTGCCCATCAAGACTGCTCCTTGACTGTTTGATTTTTCCTTTTCCTTCAGAGAAGGAAAAAAAGCCATTTGCCTTTGTCCTGAAAACCAAGCTGTGGTAAGGCTGTGGGGGTTCCTGCCTCCTGGGCAGATCCTGTTCCAATGGCTCTGCCAGGACAGAGCAACATTCTCCTCTCCAGTTAGAAAGTTTAAGACTTTCTTGTTGTAAAGAAAGCACTTTAACTTAACGTTAGTTTTTTGTGTTTAAACAACTCCCATAGAGACCTAACAAAGAAAGCCTTACTTCTTCCTACGCTCATCCCACAGCCATGAAAGAAAGATTTGACAGGCTAAGGACGTTTGTAAGGAGGAGAACCACATTGCTTCAGAGGTTCTGACATTTCCTCTCTGAACCTTAGTAAAGAAACTCAGTTGTGGAAGTTGCACAGTGTAGAAAGCACAACATACCCTGCTGTGAAAGAAATGAGCCTGACACTCAAGTTGGAAATTACAATGCCACCTCAAATGAAACTGAAGTTGTTATGCAACATCTATCAGGCCAGGTCACTTGAGGGCGTGAAAAGCTTTATCTCACCTTGACTTTGTGAGACAAAGTCTGACACAGCATGTTACTGTAACACAGAACAGCTGCTAATTTCATTTGTTCCTTAAACCAAGTATTCATGTCTGCACACAATACCAGAAAGTACTAAACACAGGTTTTTATGTTGTGTGTATAAACAATAGTATTCATTAGGTTTTTTAGAAAAGCCAGAAAGGCCACTGTGAAAACAGTTTGAATGTTAACAAATGAAAACAGAAAATTAAAAACTACAACCATAGCAACTCATGGTAGGACCACTAGACAAAATTCTTCAAAGGTCACAGAACTGTTATCTAGTAAAAATGTTCCAGTAGGCACCTTATTCCTAGTGACTGTTTGCTGGGGTTTTTTTAAACACAATTCTTCTTTTATACCACATAAATAATTCCACTAAGAAACAAATGACCATACTCACAAATTATTTAAGTATATATACCTTGTCAGCATATCACAACTTCCAGTTCAGCAGAAAAACTATTTGTAATTTAAGTATCTTGACCTATTCTTGTTCACAACCTTCATAACTATGACAACTGACACAAAAACCCCCTGAACTGAATAAAAAAAACATTCTGAGATCTATCTGGTAGTCCAGCAAAAGCCTGAGGTGAAGGTCTCTAGCACCTACATATAATGATAGAAAGAAGATATTTGCCTACGTCTGGGAGTGATTTCATGAGATTGTTTCTCATCCACATTTCCTCTGACAGAATAATGTTTAGAGAATGACAGTCTCATTTGCCTCCTGATTAATATCCCCAAACCCTGAGAACACCATCAAAAGCCCAACAAAATATTGCTTACATTCTCCTACCTGTGGCTTCCAAAGTACCATTATTAATCTAACAAAACACAGTTTTATACCCAAACTCCAAACTACTGGTGACTGGGTCTCTTAGGCAACTGCCTGAAATGTGTGGCAGCCTCCCAACTCTTTTTAGCCTCTTTGTTTTTATAAAAGAATGCAAGGTTGTTATTTGATGTATGCAAATTTTCTCCCCCTTGTTTAAAAAGCCCAGTTAAAGCATAGTAAGTTATACTAAACGTGAAAAATAAGCACATCAGTTAAAAAAAAAATAATGAGCATATGCAGTCCATTCTGTGTGGAGTCTTTTTGGCACAAGTAAATCTTTTAAGTCACATTATGCTTTTGTAGCTATTTATAGCCATGTATGTCCATCATTTGCATCCTATAGTTAGGGGTTTCTTTTCCAGATATAAACAGAGCTTCCTCCATCCCTTTGTTTATGTGTCTGCCTGTCAATGTAGCGCCAGCGACTGTCTCTCTGCTTTGCTGCTATTGCTCCCTCATCCTGTTTATAGGTCAGTGATGACTGCCATTGCCTCCCTGCTGCCTAGCAGAACTTCCCCTACCACTTCAGGATGTTTTAGTCACATTAACCTGTGCCGCCTGTCTGGAGCCAAACGCCAGCCCTCCATGCTAGCTCTGCAGGCAGCATTTGCCTCAACAAAACTCAGCTTTCTCTTCCTAGGAGGCCCAAACCTTTTCAGCTGTCCCTTGTGTGAAAACACAGCTGGGTCTTATTCATTGTCCCATCCATTGCAAAGAGCATAAACAGACACACAGCTGGAGAGTGAAACAATTCTCCTACCCCTTCAGCCCCAAGCATGTGAAGCCTCACAGTGGGCAGCATCCTTGCCAGCCACTGAACATGCAGAAAGAACCTGGTACTTCTTAGTTGGATTCAGGTTATTTTCCTTATCTAGCAATGTCCAAGGTCATTAATACAATAATTCTTTAGGCGTTTACTTCAGCAGGATGCAGCAAAAAAAACAGGTCAGCAACATCATGTGATCTGAACACGCACAAGACACAATGTGGGAGGAAGAGGCAAATCAGCTGTTGAGCACAGAGCCAGTTGCTGAAATGGAGCCAGTAAAGTAATGTGTCTACATCCTCACAGCACTGGGAGAGTCGTCATCCCCTCCAAGCCTGCCAGGTGAAGATTAATAAATCCAGGACCTCTGATGAGCTTCGTGCTTTATGAAATCCATAGAAGAGGACTGAAGCACTTGTATGGATCACCTTTTCCAGTTACAAACACAGAGTAGCAGAGAACTATTAGTAAACTCAGAATATTCTTGTCAGAGGTTGTTGAAAGATATTAGCATCTGTCTCCGTGGCCCACAGACTCTTCCACATTACTGGATTATAATTCAGAATCTATCACCACATGTCCTGCAGGAATATGTAAATAACCCCTTCAACAACTAGCTTACACAGTCTGTTTTACAACACACATCAGTAACAGCGTTGACAATCATTACTGTGCTACCTTGCTGCATTTTGCTATTTATAAAGATACCCAAAGAACATACACTGTGTTTAACCTCCTCTTCAGGCTAGGAGATGGGGTGCAACAAATAAAAATAGCAACAAATGAGGCTGACCTGACCTCTACCAGAAACTACTACATATTTTACAACTTCTGCAGAGGTTTCCAGAAACCAAAATGACAGTTACACACCTAGTTTTCACAGTTTTTGCATTGGTAGTGAGTCCTTAACTACCACTTAATGCCTTTTAAAAATTTCCTTCCTGCTGTTTAAAATAATGATTAAAAATGTGGTGCATGAGAAAAATCAACATCTCAAGTTAAAAGTATTTGTTATGGACAATTGAGCAAAATGAATGTATCATCAAAGCACTGTTGGCATGTAGATTGAAGTTAAGCACATGGCACAAATGCATATTCTTAGAATAAAAGGCTGATCTAATCATTATCTTTCCTTAGATTCCACTGTAAGCTTTTAAAAACCTCTTATTGCAGTAAAAAGTTGATGATTCTGACAAACAGGCAGCTTCCTCCGTACTCAACAGCCACTGATCTGACAAGATCACAACTTCACATGACCCAGTGTGACCAAGCTTTGCAAATGCTGTTTTGAATCTCATGATGCTGTGCTTTTTCTGTGATAACACCAGCTCTTGGAGTCATATGAACGAGGATGAATGTTTGGGGTTTCTTGCTTTGTAAAAGAAGTGTGCTTTCATTCTATAGTTTGGGAAGATTAAGTTGAAAAATCTGAAAACAGTAGAAAATATGCAAGATACTAATATTTAAAACCTTTCTCATTTTCCCAGGTATGCTTAGGTCTCTCTTCTTGTTGTAGTCCATAGCTTTGTTACAGTGCAAAAGGTTATACCTATGTTTATTGTTTCCCCACTTTACAGCACTGAAAAAAATTCACTATACAAGAAAAACTGCCTCACTTCAATAGTGCTGAAGAAGAGAGGTCAAGTTTTATTTAATTCAATATCTTATCTGAAGAGTAGTGCAAGAGCTCCTTTGTGGTGTTTCTAATCAGCCTAATTACAACACTGGGTTTCTGTGGCATACTCATTTGTTTTGTTCTCTCATATTGTTCCCCCCTCATTTAGATAGATCTGTATTCATTTCACAAGCAACTTCTCTCTGAATCTTTTGTTCAACTGTCAATTATGCGCCACTTTCTTTTCAAAGGCTCCCAATACATATGAAAAGATTTGATGGTGCAAAGAGGTGCATATACGTGATATGTTCCAAGACTCTCATCTTTACATGAGATTCTTATTTTCCTAAAAAATACGGAAAGCAAACCAGAAAAGTTCAGTATACCTGAGCATGCCCCTGTAATTATCAAATAACTGTATAGTAATGCCAAAATATGCTAAACTTGGCTAATATCTCTGATGAAAAAAACATAATGGCAAGCTATGGAAGGTAAAATGACATTTAACTCATTTTCCATTACTTCTCTGACACCTTTTGATGACGTTCAATGATATAGTCTGCTAGTGTGTCAAATTACTCTTCTGTTTACAGCAGTTCTCTATGCCAAATCTCACAGATGTTCAGATTTTTCCCCATGTGGATGGGATACTAGATGTGATCTTAACTTCACATCTAGTCCTGACAGAAACCAGAGGTGAAGCCTGCAAAGCAAAGTGGCAACCTGCTTTTTGAAGACCTGGGAATAAAGGATCAATGGGGGGAAGAACTAGGGAGATTCAGACTCAGGCATAGAGATCCCACACAGAAATTATGACCTGGGAGTAAAATGACTTTTCATCGATTTTTTTGAGCCATTTCTGCGCATAGAGTGTTGCTTACCTTTCTTCTGTGGAGACTCTGGGTGACTTAGGAGCCAAAGATCTAGGAAACCAAATCAGGTTCAAAATATGTCTAGTTATCTCAGGGCACGCAAGGACAAGGACCATTCCAGTGACAGGGGGAAAACTGGAGTTCAACTAAGTAAGCACTACACACTGAAGAGGTAAAATTGATTGAAATAAGAATAGGAAAAGACAATGAGCTAGATGTGCATCAAAGAAGTAAAGTATAGGCATTAAGTGAGAAGAGAAGAGAAGAGAAGAGAAGAGAAGAGAAGAGAAGAGAAGAGAAGAGAAGAGAAGAGAAGAGAAGAGAAGAGAAGAGAAGAGAAGAGAAGAGAAGAGAAGAGAAGAGAAGAGAAGAGAAGAGAAGAGAAGAGGTCTTTCTGCTTCAGTGAGCAGAGGATAGGTGCCATTATTCAGCCCCTAGCTACATCTTCCAGTGATGTGATCTCGCTGATGGATCTGTCCTGCTCCCCAGAGATATTTAGGGTGTGTTCCAGGAGAGCAGGAAGCAGAGCAGTAGTTGCAGTATCACTTGCTTTTCCAAACCACATAAGTTAAGAGCAAATCAAGATTTGTTACAAGTCAAAACTAGCTCTAACCCACTTTTATTTTTTTACTGTTGCTATGATAAGTGGAAGCAGAAGTCACCTTTCAGTGTACATATACATATGCATACATAAATACATGTATACGTACCTGTATGTGTATGCATGTGCATATACATGTACATGTATATGTACATATTGCATTGCATTCTTATTTGATGATCAAAACAATTTCCAACAATTCAAACCAGTGCAAGTAGTCAATCTGGACAGTTCAAAACATAGCTTATTTGAATTGATTGGCAGGATTTCATACAATACAAAATCTATTCTGAAACACCTGTACTTAGGAGATCTGTTTAGGAAAGCTGGTTTTGCCTTTGAGAAAAGCTTGTGTAAAGCACAAAGTATCAGACCAATCTGTGGAAGGATCTTGCATGGACAAGATATTACGGTTTATAGCTACTCTCAGCTTTTTACCATGATACATCTCAATGGATTTTTTTGTTTCCCTAAATGTGTATAACTTTATTTACCTTTGAAGAAAGTTATTTACCGTTTCAGAAATACAGATTAGTATGCTTGCTTATTTGTTATCGGTTTTGCTTTATGTCCTGGGGTAGGACCGTTTTCTGCTTTATTCGGTCAAAACCAACTCACTTAGCTCAAAGAATAGATTTGCCGAGCTGCAGAAGGCAGTGTAAGAGCGCCTTCTATGCTTAAACAAAATAAATGCAAGGCAGAAAAGCCGTTGAAAACGTGAGTCCACAGAACTAAAGCCCAGGCTCTCTTGGGTGCAAGTCGAGCTATTCTTAAATCAGAAGAAGGAATGGTACGAGAGCTTTCTCTCTGTTAAAGAAAATGGGTCAAACTCTTCCTCAGGGTAGAAAGGATAGAGCTGTCATTCTTGGAGTATGGTTACAAATACTTCTCACTGCAGTGTAGGTGTAGTCTCTCTGAGGAGCCTTCACAAGTTCTCTATCAGCAATTAAATTTTAAAACAAATTTAAAAAATAACTTTGTAATTTTCTCTGTAGCTTTTAGGGAGCTATGTGGGCATTAATGTGCTGGCTTTTCAAGCAAACAGAGGTGCAAATAAGCTCTCGTTCTAGAGTGTTATTTTTCTCCTGGGTCATTTCAGTGTAGTTGCTCAACTAAAGGAGCTATAAGCTGTGGTGGAAAGATACAAAAAAATTTCCAAAGTTGGACAGAAGGGCAGGATAGGAGCTACCTAAGCTGAAACAATGCCATTGTATATAAAAGTAAGAAGAATTTTGACCCCTGATAGCCACCTTCTGGGTGAGGGTCTAATTGCCAAGCTGGAAAGTCATGTTTTTCCTCTGTGGACAGATCATCCAGTAAAGCTATGGTATGGAAAAGATGTAGGAATACGGTCAGCTTCAGCTGCACAAATACTCCATGTCAGCAGGACAACATATGTCCTTAAACCTGAGCATGTCTTGGCAGTGGGGCTTACTGTAACCCATACACAAAGGCTAAAAAGCTAATCCCATTGAAATCAATTGCACAGTAGTCTTGAATTTCCACGCAACAGTTCTACCTTGATTTTAAACTCCCCATAAATTTTTCATTTTACCCTTTCCATATGCATTGGTTTTAATATAAAGACTCTTAATCCATACGTGATCTCCATATGAACAGAAGTAACTATAGTCACAGTGAGTTTTTCCCCTCCTCTCTGTCTTTCCATCATTCCAGCGCATATGTAACTGGAACTAGTACACCCAAGACAGTCCTTCATGTGTCCTTAAGTGCAGGAAAGAACACCTAAACGATGCTAAGTAAAGCAAAGAGCTCCTGTGATCTGTTCAACAGCAGTTATAGAGTTGGCATCCAAGTTGTCATAAGACTTTTTCATTATATTAATATATAATTCGTTTCCCCACCCGTATCCAGAGGAGAAGTCAACCTTTGCTGAGAAAGCAAGTGCTCTCCATTAAGCATTTAATGTCAAGTCAGCTCAGTCTAAATGAGACCAATCATGTTGTTCAATGGTGGAAAATTCCATTTTCCAAGCCAGGGAACCCACTATGCTGCTGAAACATCGATATGTGAAATGAGGTAACTCGGGTGAGAACAGATACAAGTCTAAAAGAGGACCACATGGATGTGGCAAATGATCACGTGTGTCCAGAGGAATCACTGCCACAGTTTAACACCATGCAGTGAAATACCTTGCAGAGAGCCAAAGCAGACACACAAAATGGAAGCAGTATAGGTGTGGTGAACCGACCACATGATTTTTCTGCCTTATTAAAACAGTGAGCAGAGAACTCAATTTCCCATAAATCTATTCAGCATAAATCCTCCAGGAAACCGGAACCGAGATAACGCCAGCCATAAATTTTGAAAAAGTAAACAATTGCTCTCT